>JAFVLL020026664.1:0-21100 GCA_021397915.2 Tor tambroides
TATATATACACACACACATATACATATTTAACGTAGCGTGCATTATCTGTTTGACCTGTGGCCTAGCCAGTAGTTGGAGAAATGGAGATGCACAGTGTTGCCAACTTAGCAACTTTGCAGACCCCTTAAACGACTTTATTTTTCCTTTCAAAAAAGTGCCTAGCAACAAATCTTTAGGGTTTGCCCAAACCTTATTTAGTTTCTGAGACTCGCCGGTACTGCCGCACGAGCGCGAGGTCTTGCTTTCCCAGAGCGTGCACCTCTCTCTCTCTCTCTCTCTCTCTCTCTCTCTCTCTCTCTCTGTGCGTCTGCTCTGTTCAGAGAGCGGCTGAGAGGAGCAGCGCTTTAAACAGATATTATGTTGCTTCTCTAATTTTACATGTAAGTATAGCCGAAATCACAGCACAGCTATTGTCTTTATCGTATGTGTATTTGATTTCATCAGACGATGGCTCGATTATCAGGATTTTTGTGTAGATTAACATTTTAGAAGTGAGAGCTGGTTATGTCTTAATGGGTTGCATTTCAATCACTATTTCATATTCATTCCATTGTCTGACAACAGAAACAGTAAATATATCAATGAAAACAGTTTTATTGAGAATTTAGCTGCATCATGTGGTCACAAAGAGGCAAATAAATCTAATAATAAATATTCACTAGCTAGGATCACGCCACAAACGAGCTATGAAATAGTTAGCTGAACAGAGTGTTGGGGAAGAGTAGAAAGAGGATGAAGGGGTAGAAGGAATGGGATGATGGTCAGGCTGATCAGGGCATCTAGAATTGATGGCTCAGAGAGACTCAGGGTGGGGGTAACGTCTCAATCATATATTTAGGCCAGACAATTAGGACCCCCCCAATACAACCTAAAAGAAAGAGAATGTGGGATAAGGTTGGCTGAATGGATGAGAAAGAGAGGGAAGGGTGGGTTTGAGAGAAAGAGACAAACAGTACAGTATGAGGCAGCCCAATATATGGAGGTTTCGGGAAGTCAGGTGATCGTTTGGGGCGTGGCCCTGCTCCTGAACGTCAGCTAACCAATTAACTCCCTATAAATGTACATTTAGCATGTTCAGAAGAAGTGAGTTACCCTGTCCTGCGAAAATGTAAACAGGTTTGTGTAAGTAAGTTGCTCAGTGCAAAGAAAGAGAAGTAATGGGAACCTGGTATTTCTATGTTCTTTTTTCATGTGTCTAATAGACATAAACAAGTTCTTTGAAAAACATCTGACCTTTGAAACATGTCTAGTCTTCATGCTCTATGTTGACTATGCTTTTGCTAATAATAAACATACATTTGCATAAAGCATCCATATTTGTCCATGCTCATGTTGATTAGAGTATTAAAAACTTAAAAAGTGTTAATTTAAGGTACATTTATAACAGATAAAATGTGCGATTAAGTTGAGATTAATCACGAGTTAACTCATGACAATCATGCGATTAATCACAATTAAATATTTTAATCGATTGACATCGCTAATATATATATAAAAACATTTGATGAGCGATTACTAGCTTTCAACACTAAAAAAAAAAAAAAAGCGAAGCATGTTTTACTTTTAAACAGAGCAAAGTCCCTGTAGCATGGCTTGGCTAATAAGAACAGATAGGAAATATTGCTGACTTCTGCTTAGTTAGCGCTAACAAAGCCCTCAGCGTAACACACGCTCTGGAAAATCATCAGCACAGCGAGCGTCATGACCGAGGGCTGCTAGTTTATTGTGATTAACTAATAAATATCTGGAGAGCGAGATATGATAGTTAGTTCTTTATCTCCATGAAGCATATTTGGTTTTGACAGAAGTGAGCCGAGAAAGAAGCTATTTTACGTCTGGAAAGAACAGAACAACAAGACTATTAGCAGGGCTGCAACCTCATGTAAACATTCTTGAGGCTAAAGGCAAATAAATGCACATCAAAGTGTGCTGCGTGTTTCCTCCGTGTCGCTTTATTTTATCTTTGTTCTCCAGACTGTTGCTGAAGCATCATTAGTGGCATTTGGGAGCCGTTGCCATCGGGAAGCAGCATTTGTATGCGTCCAGCAGCTCTGGCAGAACACCGACCACCTCCTGTTGATCCGGTTATGTGATTTATTTCTTACAGGGCGAGGAGCACAAGATGCTCCGCAAGGCTTGTTTTCTCTTTTTTTTTTTTCTTTGCTGGAGAACAAGTGGTGACAGAACATCATGGAGGGTGTCCTTGACTGTGTGGAAACCTGATGCGGTTTATTAGTTTGACTGCTTAATCTTGGGTTGAGTTAGCAAGTTTTCCAGCAGGTGCTTTCATGCACAGTGCATCTAAAGGGCTAGTTTGCACAATAATCATTCAAAAGCGGCTGTACATTTTGTCAAAATAAAATGTTTGTAGCAACCTGTGAGTCACAGATATTTCACAGTATTATAGTAGATATTTTGCCAGTGATCGATTTTTATCGGATGCTGTAAAAGCATGAAATGGACTTATATTTTTCCTGTCTGCCGCCATTGATGTCACAGCTCAGGACAGTTGCTTGGGAAATTACTTTGAAAACCTTACAATTATTGTTAAGGCTTTTATTCAAGGTACTCTTAATAGTATACCGAAATAGGTATACTGTAATAGGTTTTATAAAAGGAAAACTTTAGTAGGTTTTATAAACTTAAAAAAATAAAATAAAATAAATAAGGAAAGAAAGAAATATCAGCAATATGATTACTAAAGTTGCATGAAAATATTATTTATTTACTTATTTACAGTGTTTTTAGTTTAATTTATATACAATTATAGTTTTTAATCTTTTGAATTATATATATATATATATATATATATATATATATATATATATATATATATATAATTTTTTCTTTATTTTTTCTTTTTTTAACTGTAGTTAAAGTTATAGTAATTACAAATTTTATTAGCTTTTTTATATTATTATTATTATTATTATTATTAATTTATTTTTGTTATTTTTTTATTATTGTGGAAAATGTGCTACTTTTTTTCATTTATTTTTACGTATTGTAACAATTATGTAACAATGCTAAAATCTTTCAAAATTGAATTTCTTTCAAAAAAAATTCAAGATAAATAAAACAGACAGACAGAGATAGATAGATAGATAGATATATAGATAGATAGATAGATAGATAGATAGATAGATAGATAGATAGATAGATAGATAGATACTTCAGGTGATGTTAACATTTAATATCTCAAGTATTAAAAATGTTGTTATTATTATTTTTATTTATTTATTTATTTATTTATTTATTTTTTAGTTAATGATAATATCCATACTCAGAATGGACTTACATGTGCTAAAATACATGAAATGGTGCTTTTTGGTATCTGAAAGCATAATTCTGTTAGCCAAAATTCTTAATAAATGAGTTTTACATGCTTTTAAACAACAACCATTTCAGTTCTGTGGAAATCTGTATGCTTTCTACAAAGTTGCGTGTATTTTGCGTGGGCTTAATGAGAAGTGTCAGTATAAAGTCAAAGAAAGATGAAGAAGAGAAGTGAGATGTAAATTAAACCTCACGGAATGCAGCTTTCATTTAAGAGGTTTGTTTGCCTGGAGTCTTGAGCACAGGCACAGAGAGGTTAAACTCACAGCAGCGCACATTTCAAAAGCGTTTTCAGATCCTCACAAGATTGTGCACCTGCAATGGAAAAGTAAAAAGAAGACCTGACAAAATATCAGGCTATTGTGTCTGCTGGGATTTGCAGTCTTTCGACTTTTTCCACTTAGATGAATGAAACATCAAAGGCAGCCATTCACAGCCGCCGTTTGCAGAGTGGACTCATTTCAGCCAGATCAAACATACATTCTCTGACTGCCGCTCCTGAGCAGACACCGCGCTCCTTATGAGTGTGTGTGTGTGTGTGTGTGTGTGTGTGTGTGCAAACAGGAACAAGTTGGAGAAACAGTGTAAAGAAGGAAAGAAAGCACCAGTGTTCATTGAGTCTCATCGATCCAGCAGAAGAGCAGCAGAATTTGCTGGAGACTCCAGAACTCATGGTGGTCAAACTGCATCCTTTAACACTAAATCAGACGACTTTTTTACTACGGTCAATTAAAACCTCATGGCGAAGAATTTTGGTACTTAAACTTACTAATTTTAATTAGTTGCCAAAGCAGCATATAAAACCTATTTAGGCTTTATTGAATTACCATAAACTTGGTGTTTGTTTGTTTGTTTGTTTGTTGTACGACTGAGCGTGGAAGGAAAAACGTGATTGTGAGATATAAAGTCACAAATCTGAGATATCAAATTTGTAATTAACACCTTACCATGAAGGTGTTTGAATGATTTCATCTTTAAGTGCTATACTTAAAAGCTTTTGTTCTCTAATAAGTCAGCTGGGTTTTGTGATGTGTCAGAGCTGTGGTGCAGTGGTTTATGGATGCAGGTTTGAATCTGGCCAGCATCATTTGGCCTGCTTTTAGCCATCAATAAAAATAAATAATTTGCACCACAAGTTGAGAAACTCAATACTGGCGCAGGATGCGAGTCGACTGATTTTATTCTAGGCCTGTGAGTTTTCTGTGCGGCCGCGGCCGGTCTCAGAGGAGACACGTGTTGCTGAGACAACAGGCAGAACAGAGCGCTACTTCCTGTTCTCACACACACACACACACACACACACACACACACACACACACACACACACACACACACACACACAGCACCTGCAGTCACAGGAAAACCACTGACCTTCCATGTGGTGAAACACTAGAGTAATCCATCTTCAGGATGCTGAGCGCGGCCGATGGCTTTCAGACCCTCGCTGCTGCTGCTTCGCTTCAGTACATGATGCATTATTACAAGGACGATGCACTGATGTGTGTATTCGGATCAGTCTTCAACATCTATTTCTTATTTCATTCTACATTACAATATGGATGAGCACAGTGTGTTTGAAACATTGTACTGCTCGCACTGTCTTCACAGTGGATATGCACTGGAAAAAATTCCAAGCTGTAAACAAAATAGAGATATTTTGGGTAAGTTTTACAAGAAAATACTTTTTTCAGTGTTCGTATGTCAAAATGTCATTTTTAATTGTGACCCCGGATCACAAAACCAGTCATAAGGGTCAAGTTTTTGGAATTGAGATTTATACATCAAAGCTGAATAAATAATGAAATGAATGAATAGATAAATAACGAATGAAAGCTGAATAAATAAGCTTTCCATTGATGTATGGTTTGTTAGGATCGGACAATATTTGTTTGAGATTCAACTATTTGAAAATCTGAATCTGAAAAAAAAAACTGAGAAAATTGCCTTTAAAGTTGTCCAAATGAAGTTCTTAGAAATGCATATTACTAATCAAAAATTAAGTTTTGATATATTTATGGCAGGAATTTGACAAAATATCATCATGGAACATGATCTTTACTTAATACCCTAATGATTTTTGGCATAAAATAAAAATGGATAATTTTGACCCAAACAATGTATTTTTGGCTATTGCTACAAATATACCCCAGCGACTTAAGACTGCTTTTGTGCCCAAAAATGTGTCCATTTTTTTTTTTGAATCAATATATTTTTCAAAGTTGCAAAGAAAACAAAAATTGTTGAACTAAGTTTTACAAGAAAATACTATTTCAATCTTTCTATTTCAGGTTTAATTCAATGTGTTAACTGCCATTTCTTTATAATTAAATTGTGAAATTTAGCATTGTGTAAGTGAAAATTGTTTCAAACTAAATACTACACCATTTTTTTTTTTTTATATAGATATATTATGATTTTTTGTCACACAATTTTGCATCAATTGATTTTCAGTGTTGTAAACAAAATAATCTTTATTGTAGTACATTTTACAAGTATACTGTCCGTCTTTCTACTTAAAAATGTCATGTTAATTCAGTGTTTTTCTTGCCATTTCTTTGTAATTAATTGTGATTTTTAAAATTGATTGTACATCAATTTATTTAATTAACTTTTAGATTTTTTTTCACCTTTCTCCCCATTTGGTGTGATGCCCCCCCCCCCGCACACACACACACACACAATATTGCATCAACATAATATTAGCCGTCATTTCCTTCTTGATTCAAAACTGAATTAAAAATGCAAAGTTCACATTCAGTTTATCATTTTAGAGGCGGTGCATATACTACTGTTTTTAGTATTTATGATTGAAACTGTTTCTTTAAATATTCAGCATTTTGATATTTGCCAGTTAATATTCAGTTTCATCATCTGATTGACAGCACAGTAATTTTGACATAAATGGAAACCTCATATGTTGGAATATTTCAATAAATTCCAGTTCGAAAAGACCAGATGCATTCAGCATTAGTTGGGATTGAACATTTGTATGCAAGAAAAAATATGCCTGCATGGTGTTTCAGGGCCATCGGTATAAAATGCTCACATATGCATTGAATAAATATAAATCAGAGCTAAATAAACTGGAAAAGGTGAACTTTATGATGCCCTCAGTAGTTTAACCATTCATGAGAGCGTGACCTGGGAAAGTCAAACCTGCTGGTTATTACACTACACTGTGTAGTGAGTCAGTTGAGAGATTTCCGCAGGCTCAACTACAGCTTCTGTCCTGATACTGAACTCATGCATGCATGCAGAATATGCCCTTATATGTGTCTTTTTTCTTTCTATTGAGAAAGAAAGAGATCTGAGAGAGAGAATTCAAATGTATTTTAACTGAAACAGATTAAGACAATTAAGACAGAATTATTTACTTATAATTATTATAAGTAATAATTATAAGTATTATTACTTATAATTGTAATTTTAGATGACCTTTCAAATGTATTTAATTATAAAACACTTAATAATCTATAATAGGTTAGTTGTTAGTATTTAATATTACATTTTTAAGGACTCTACGCTTACATTTCTTTTAAGGAGCGCTAGTGCTCCTACTTAATTAATTAATTTAATTAATTAAAAAAATAGGAACAAACACCTTCTGATCATTGACAGAAATTAACCTTCCCATTGATATTTGACTCCTTAAAGTTTTTTTTTTTTTTTTTAACATTTTTAATACCATTTTTCAAAATGTATTAAATGTATGTCGTCTTTTGTGTAAAAAAAATTGATTTATAAAGTTTTATCAAACATTTTAATTAAATGATAAATTCAATTAAAATAATAAGATACAATCAGGAAGAATAAGTTACCAGTAAAATGAATTCAGCATCACTAATTCATCTTTGCATGGCACAGAAGAGCACAAATGTGGCATTTGAGGTGGCATTAATGCATCTCATTATAACAATGTTATGAGATTAATGTTTTAAATATAAACTTTTGAATATAGAAATTGAAATGACTTAAATGACTCAATTTATACTTTAAAAATTAAACTGAAATCGCCAGTAGGTGGCAGCAAGTCACTGTCTTTGAATCATTGATTCTATCGATTCGTTCAAACGGCTGATTCATTTAGGAACGAAGCAAGTGACTCTCTTTATGAATGGGTCATCGAATCATTGACTCCCTAGATTTGTTCAAAGGCAAAGATTCATTCATAAACGAAACAGCTCTTTGTCAAAGACTATAGATGCACAGCGGCTCAGCTGTGACTTTGTTTTTGAACTATATTTTTGTTGATGAAATAGAGAAAAATAGACAACAGTGTTCCTAAAATGTAAGTCCCTTAATATTAACTTTTGTATAAAATCAAAAATGTATAAAACTGTTGTATAAATTCAATTTCACATTTGCAAACTCTTTATAATCATTAAAAAGCAGTTACCCTCCTTAGTTCATCGCGATCTCACAAACTTCCATTTTAATGAATGAAGCTCTCTACACTGCACACCGAATCTATTATTTACGTCTCTACACTCCCCTCCCCCATTTCAAATCATTTGAATGATTTTTAATTCATTAAAATAACTTTTTTTTTCTAATTTGATTGATTTATTTACATTTGTATTTTTTTATACTTATTGTTTACTGTTTTCACTGTGACTTTGTTGTTTTAGTGATTTTTGCACTGCCTTGGCGGCTTGGCCATATGCATCAGTTATTGTCATGCCAATCTAGCACACATTTTCTCATACAAAATCCACTGAATTGCATAAGAAAAGGGCAAAGCATGACGAATAGATCAGATGCTGACAGCTTGAGCTCAGAGAGTCCAGATCCAGGAACTCCCGAGGCAAACCTCCATGAGCCTTCATGAATCCAGTCCATGTTTTCTCTGTTCTGATACTGGCCACTGGGCTGTGCGGTTTGTCTGCGAGAGAGGGGGACACCTTTCTTTCTTTCTTTCTTTCTTTCTTTCTTTCTTTCGCTCGACATAAGCAGCTGGAAAAAGCAACTAATTTAGTCTGATTCGTCTATTAGGCCTAATGTTATCAGAATCAGATTGAGTTTTATTGGCCAGGTATGTTTACACATACGAGGAATTTGTTATAGTGACATAAGCTCCACAGTGCAACAGAAAGACAGCAACAGGACAGGACACACACACACACACACACACACACACACACACACACACACACACACACATACATACATACATACATATATATTCTTTGCTGTTATATCATATTTAAATTTAAAATGAATTTAAATGAAAATAAAATGAAAAGTACAAACACTTAAATCAATAAAATCATTAAATCATTATATTTACATTACAAAAAGATCATGGAAATTGCTAAAAAAAAAGATTAAATGTATTTTTTATAGAATTTTTTATTTTATAGTATTGTGTATTTAATATTATTTCATTAAAATTTGTTGTAGTTTTTGCTTTAGCATCTCCTAAAGCAAAATGAATCCAGTCCGTGTTTTTCCATGTTCTCACACTCACCGCTGGGTTGTGCGGTTTGTCTGTGTTAATATGTGTGTGTGTGTGTGTGTGTGTGTGTGAGAGAGAGAGAGAGAGAGAGAGAGAGAGAGAGAGAGAGAGAGAGAGAGAGAGGGGATTGCTACTTTCTCTCCGCTGATAGAAACACACAGCAGAAGTTGAGAGCGCTCGGCTCCGGATCTATTCTGGAGGTTTCGCTGTTCTAATCACACGCGCGTTCATTCTGAGCGGATCCGTCGGAGAATTCTGCTATGAGCCGGATGCGACAGAAAGCCTGATTGATCATTGATGAGCGATTGAATGATTGAAACATTTGTCCACCTGCAGCTGGAGACGCCGGTGCGCTGAGCGCGTCTTACGGGTTTTGCGCTTTTACGCATCGGCTGGATTTGCGCACAGGAGGGATGTTGAAGACACCTGTCGTGGTTTTCACTTCTTTATCGCTGCTATTGTCGCTGTCATGTGCTGGAGATGTAAAATCGCGCAGCTGCAGCGATGTGCGCCAGGCGTTCACGACCAAAGGCTTCAGTCTCCATAATGTGCCACATCAGGAGATACCAGGTGAGGACGAGGTGCCAACATTGTGCCACATCACAAACTCTGGCGAAAAGCGCATTTCTGCTTACATTTCAGTTAGACTCGGGCGGAGAACAGCTCGTGCTCATGCAGAAGGTTCGCCTTCAAGTCCTATTGATCATTAATGGGCTTGATCAATGCTGATTTGCCGATGATTTACATGTAATGAACGAGAAAACCTGAGCTCAATAATTCGGGGATTTGGTGACTTGATCTTTGAAAACTTTACCACAGCTGTCTTCAGTATTAATGCATATATAGACAGCGTGAGGTCATTTAGCTATTGCGTTCACAGAAATGCATGTTATTGAACAGATATCGAGCATAGCCTAATTTGTGTGCTTAATTGTTAAACCTATGCATTTTTGAGAATGTACGACTTGGAGAAGTTGAAAAAGTCTCAGCCTTTCCCATATATACTTAAAAAGTTCAATTTTGTATTATTGTTATTTAAAATGTCATTGCAAATCCATATACATAGCTCAAAATGAGGCCAAACTACATTTGCATTCAGCATAAAAAGTAAATATAATTTTGAGGTCCATTTATTCAACTTTTGTAAAACATTCAGCACGTTCACATGCAGAAATCTTGTAAAATTAATACAGGTCCAAATCAGTTAAACCAAGATTTTCTTCTGAAATTGACAGAAAATGTTACTTAAAACCGCAAAAGAAAGACAAACAGGTAACATACCGTCAGCCAACTTCATAGTTAATGAAAACTTTTCACCTCAAGAAAAACACAATTTTGCATCATCACACACTCACAAAAAAAAAAAAAAAAAAAAAAAAAAAAAAATCGGTTGTTAGTAAATCTATGTATTACCATACAACTCAAAAACTCTTTACCCACATTGTAAGAGTTTTGCAGCTCTGCCTCCAATTAAAGCCCACTCGTGCAATATCAACAGCCCCAGTAGGTGGCCCTACTCACTCAGGAGGATGAGCCCCTGTTTAGCACTGGATTTATGGAGTCCTTAAGGCCATAGTGTAGCTTTAATTCATACTCCATGCTGTGGCATAGATAGGCTTTTTTTTCCTCTTTGTTATCTGTTGTGAAGTAATCACATTTGAGGGCTTCACCCAGTAAAAGCAGATTACCGTGGTAGGGACATAATTCAGAAGACGAGCGAATGTTTGAAAGGATAAGATAATGCAGTCATAATGTGTTTGATCCCACAGTACAGATGCATTTGGCTTAACATGACATTTGTTGCTCGTTCTGACGGCAGGCGCAGCCGGATGTTGCATGATTGTGATGATGATGTTTGATTTTTGTTTAAATTAAACATGCACATTGATTTTGGCAAAAGTTTGGCGGTGAATAATACAGGAACGCTGGAATATTGGGGACTTAGAATCACTGAAATGGACCCGTGGGATGTGTGTACAAGCAGTGTTTTGTGCATTTCTAAAATAAGATTATTTTGTCTTTTCCCTGTGGTCTCAGCTGTGAGCATGTTGTCTTATGGTCGTTCTCCAAGGGCTCAGTCCCCGTGAGCATCTAGTGTGAATGTCTGCTGTTGATATTGGTGCACATCTATGTACAGTATATATGTATTCCCGCTGTTGTATCAGTGAGATATAATATAATAGCATGCAATAGTCATTGTATGCTAGAATACATATGCAATGCAAATTCAAATCAGTTTAGTGTTGACAAAAGTGATGGCCTTAAATTCAGTAGGGTTTTCTTGTGTAAGTAACCTAAAGTTGTGGTGCTGTAAGATACGTATTTATTCAGAGACTGCAGTAACTGTTGAACCTGTGTGTGTGTGTGTGTGGTGTGCACTGAAAAAATGTTGGTGCGGGATTGAATTCGAAACAATTTTCACTCAGAATTTGCTAGTATAGTTCATAATAGTATTTCCTTGTAAAACATATTGTACTCCAGTGATCTTTATTTACAACTTCAAAATATATTCTTTTTTACAGTGTAGGTTGGATATGAAGCCAGACAAAAAAGTTTTTTTTTGACACTGAAGTCTGAATGTCATTGCATGAGATACGAAATACCAAAGCAAGTGTATTTTATTTGAGTGAAAAACAGCTCGTGCAATGAATGTGATGAGCATGAGGAGAACTGACTTCATACATGCACTGAAATCATTGGGCAAAAATGACTCATGATTGGACAAAACGTCCTGCTTAAACCAGGTTTGACCACTAAGCTTAAGCTGAGGGGGTTTTGGCACATGCCAGGCTCGGAGACCATGTGACTGATCAACTAAACCAGCTGAACAGCTTAGCTAGACTGGAAGACTGATTTAACCAGTTGCAGCTTGAAAAGATGAAATTATTATGTTACATTCACAGAAAGGCACATAAAGATGTTATTGAGCTGATATTGGGCTTCATTTGTATATTTTAGCATGCACTTGGATGTTGTATTTAGATAAGTTGAAGATGTCTCGATCTTATAGACCATATCAGCTTTTATTTACAGATGATATCCATGCAAACTGCAATCACGTATAGTAAATCATTATATAAATAGCTCAAATGAAAAAAAAAGACAAACTACAGTTGCATTGTTTAAATATGCAACCTGAATTCTGGAAATGTTGGGACGTTTTTTAAATTTGAATAAAATGAAAACTAAAAGAATTTCAAATCACATGAGCCAATATTTTATTCAAAATAGAACATGGATAACATAACAAATGTTTAAACGGAGAAATTTTTCAATTAAAAATATTACGGACTCTTCTACTACAAAGCCATGCTGTTGTAATTGCGGCAGTATGTGGTTTTGCATATATATAAACCCTCCATAACCTAAAGGGAACATTAGCAAAACAACCTCAGAACATATTTTGTTAGCTGGGATTGCACCTTACGAGTCTTTATATATAGCTCAAAAATTAAGACCAACACATTAGATTTATTAATGTAAATATAATACAAAATACCAAAGCAAATTGTTTTTGTTTGAAATGAGTGATACTGTAGCTCAAGCATTTTTGTTCATAGTTAAAGTGATGTTAATGTGAACTTCATACTGTACATCCACTACAAATCACCAAAACACCAGCTGATTCCAACATATTGAGCAAAAATTTAGGGACTTTCACATAGTGTAGTTCTAGGAACTTAGTTCTAGAAACTAGCCAGCAGGGTGGTTCCTAGAACCAATTTCCAACTTCTTTATTTTTACATGGCTTTCAGACCCTGCTCTGAAGTGGGGCTTCTGCTGCAGAGGAGCCTTTTCATAGTTCTTAGAACTATTGGCAGAAGTACAAGCTTTTTGGCATATTTGCCCTGGAACTCTGTTTGGGGGAACTAAATTAGCTCCTACTTCATAGTAGGGTCTAAAACAGTTCTACAGGAACTACCAGTGACGTAAGTGTACGCCGCTTGGCCAAATGCACATGGAACAGGAAATGTCCATCCGGTGTGAAATGTGGTCGATCAACTAAACCAGCTTTGCTAGGCTTGGAGACTTTTAAACTGTTTTAAGCTGGAAAAGATGAAATTATATCTAAGAAAAGCAGTAGCTTGTGATCTTTTGTCTGCAGAGATGATATTTGGTGTAATTATTTTATTATGTAATGCAATGACATTTATGCAGTTTTTAGTGCGATGCAAGCATCCAAATGTAGTTCTGAACATAAGTTTGTGAAGAGTTCATCTTATTTGGCAACTGTTTATCCAGTGCTTTTCCTAACATTTCTATCATCCAGCCATTGATACTGGTTTTGTATGCAGTTACATTAACATTCAGAAATGAGCTACAGGAGTGAAATCACCCACACATGAGCATCAACCTTTAGAGTTCAAAATCTAAAGATTTATAAAACAAAAACCAACAACAAGTACAACAATTAGTTGTACTTGACGTGCATTTACACAGTTTTAGGGTAAGTCGTTGATTTCAGAGGACGCTTAATTTGAAGCAGACACATGTGGGAATATTATATCAAAGTTTGAGACACTTAGAGCAAACTAAACGCAGATATTCAAACAAAATAAGTTAAATCACTCCCTGCTCTACAGTATATCAATGTCACATCAGACTCATGGGTGTGTGAGAACATTCCACAAAACACGGATCATACAATTCCCAAATCATGAGATTAGATTTCCCAACTCCGGCCAAAACCAAACAGACAAACCCAACGAAAGTCAAAGCACAAACATTTAAGATACATGATGTATTGGGAAACAGCGCTGGAAAAAACACACGTACGTACTGGTAAAGTAAGGCTTTGTCCTCAGATAAATCATTCGGTTGATTAATCACATGTCTGATTGTTGCTCCTCTCATGAGCTCATTTGGGCTCTCAACGGGCTGTTGTTTATGTGGTGAGCGTTCAACGGGTAAATCACTGCCTGACAACACAGAGGTCATCTGGGAAGAGTTACATAGCGTTACACCAGCTTCATCACAAATAGACATTTCAAATCAACAAGATTTGCCTCATATTGTCTCTGTTTGTTTCTTAATTTTAATTTATCTTCAGTTTTTTTAGAATTACTTTTCTACATTCTCATTAGTGTTGCTTTCGTCAACAAAAATTATGACTGAAGATCGTTGTCAACGAACCTTTATCACGTGACGAAAACGAGACGAGACGAAACGTAAATGCTGGTCATGTGACGATGACTATAATTAAATGTATAATGCAATATTGTTGACGAATAAAAACGAGACTAAATGTGCTTTACAAAATAAAAACTATGCTAAAATGTCTCCTCATTTTCGTTGACCAAAACGAGACGAAACGAAATGTTATAACGTTATTTCGTCTCGTTTAGTTGCGTTATTATCATTATTATTATTTTGCAGTATTTCTGTTTCCTGTGTCTCAGACGCAGGCGACTTCACCTCCTCAAGCCCCACTCGCGGCATTATTTAGAAGACGACAACAAACAAAGTACCGATGGCCGGCCGGCCAGCCAGCCGGGGTTTGTCTTTGGGAGAAAATGTATACGTGTGTACTTCTAACATGTCTGGTTGGTAAAATAAATATTGTAAATTCAAATCAGAGCGTCTTCCGTGTCTGGAATGGATGTATTCTTGAGTCTATAAGGTAACAATAATATAATAAGATAACCTTGTTTGAAATGGGTTTGGCTAAAAGAAAATGTTGGTTTCGTCTATGCTACTAGGTATTTATACTATATTGACTGGGTTAAATAGAACTGCATTACTAAAAAGAGACTAAAATACAATTTTCATTGACTAAAACTAGACTAAATGTCATCAGTTTTCGTCGACTAAAACTAGACGAAAATAGTCATGGATAATTCTGACTAAAATAAGGCTAAAATGCTCAGACTTTTAGTTGACTAAAACTTGACTAGACTAAAAGGAGTATGAACGTGACTAAAACTAATAAAAACTAAAATGACAGGTTCACACAAAGACTAGACTAAAACTAAAATTAAAACAGGCTACCAAAAACAACACTAATTCTCATTCAAAGATAAAAGGGAACATTCCCATAACTTGTACTAATGTTTTTTAAAGGTTATGTAAATGTTAAGACAAAAAAAAATCTGAAACATTCTTAGAACAATGTTCTTGGATTGTCCTTATGGTGTTATTTGATCGTTCTTTTTCATAACTGTTTCAAAATGCTAAAATTGAATGTTCCTCTAACATTTGCATAACCAAGAAAAGTTCTTTTAATATATTTCAAAAATGTGCTTAAGTGTTGAGGGAACATTCAAATGTAACATTCTCATTACATTTTCAAACCGATGAAATGGAATGTTCCTCTAACATTCGCATAACCCAGAAAAGTTCTTTAAATATACAAAAATGGGTTTTAGATGTTGAGGAACATTAAATATTTTAAAAACTTCTAAAATAAGTTTGATAAAATAAGTTCATAATATGTTCAGAATTCAATGATGATGTTGTGTGATTGGTTTTCCTTCCATTTGCATACTGAATTGTGATTGGTCTTCTTTCTTGCATTTATTTGCATACTGAATTGTTATTAGTCTTACCTTACTTATTTCTCTATCCATTTGTTTTGCATATTAATAACAGCTTTTGAAACAGCTTTTTGCCTGTCTTGTACAATTGGAATACAGGAATCAGCTGGTTTTAACTACCATCAAGGATTTTTAGCAGTTTTTAGCAGTTTATTTGTGTTGGTTAACTCGATCACCAGTTTAGTTATGACAGGTAGGGGTTTTGTTGGGCTGTTGATACCATGGTATTTATTTAATGTCCAGGACTTCTGTACGTCATTTGAAGTGTGGGAGAAACATGAAAAATGTGAAAGTGAAAAATTTTAACTCATTAGTTAAACAGTGTTATAAATGTTATTTTTAGTTATAAATAATATTTTTTTTGTGTGTGTTCATCAAGTTCACCACCTTTGTGGTGCTGATTCCAAAAATAGTGTCTGTTTTGCTTGAGCACGTCACACTTTATAACAAAACATGATGCATGTTGTAGCATTTTTGATTTTACTACTATTTTTAAGGTTAAAATGTCTTGTATTATCCCTTCATCACAAGAAGAACTGCCACAAAAACATGATTTCTGTCTTCACCTGAGCCTGCTACAACTATTTGTTTAATCCTCAACCCATTTTTAAGATTATTGGAGCATGTTTTACAAGAAACTACTATTTTAGTTCAGTTTTACACCAAATTTATTTAGTTCAGTTACTTACCATTTCTTTATAATTAATTGTGAAATTTACTAGCAATTTCTGAGTTTTTTTTTTTTTTTTTTACCAAAATCTTATTTTGGGGGTTGGGGGGCTGTACACAATGGGAAGTTTTACTGGTATTTTTGAACTCAGCATGCACGATCCAGGGTTGTGTTATCAAATTAGAATTATATATTTCACTCAGTTTTCTCAAATAAAACAAGCATTTTCACACAGTCATGTAATATCTATACCATGTTGTCATTATATTTCCAGAAAAATGTAACTGTTGTGAAATATACACAAGTTTATACACTCTAAAAAATGCTGGGTTAAATACAACCCAGCTCTGGGTAAAATATGGACAAACCCAGCGACTGGGTTGTTTTGACCCAGCGGTTGGGTTATTGCCCAGAAGGTTGGGTTAAACCCAACTGTTGGTTGAAAACAAATCAGTCGCTGGGTTTGTCCATATTTTACCCAGCGCTGGGTAATTTTAGAATTACTCGTGCTATGAGATATGAGATGTTGACCGAACCGCCCACATCTACCACTGCCGCTACTTTATTAACGCTCAAGACAGTTTGACAGATACTAAATGGACTTATTTTGCTGGAGGAAGGTTCCTCTGTCATATCATAGGCGTTTCTGGCATGTTCAGCAAGATCTTGGACACGGCTCCGTGTTTAATATCACATCCACCTGTGTGTAGGGCAGCGCTGCTGATCCCAGCTATCTGTTCCCTTCTCTCTGCTTCTCTCCTCACTTCTGTCTCTCTTTGTGTCTCTGCCTGTCGTCTAATCACTCTGCTTAATGAAAATCTTGGCCTCTAAATGTCAGGAGCTGGAGCGAATGGCTTTGATCAGTGTCGCGTATGCGCTCGGCCTGTTTGTCCAGTGTCGGCGTATTGAACGACATCCATTTGCATTCATTATGGAACACAGACCTGCACAAACACAGAGCGCTTCACCAACATCGTGCCAGTTAGGAGGTGAACAGAGGTACAAAGAGAGAACTTGAAGGAAAATATGCTAATTTAAGTGAGAAGAATGAATTATGCTGTCGTTCAATATGTCATCATCAGCAGCAGGTGAGGACACAGAGCGTTGCTTCAATAGATCCCAGACGTCTTCAAACTGTTTTGAAAAGAAGAGGAGATTCTACACCATGGTAAACATGCCCCCGTCCCAACTATTTTGAGACCTGTAGCAGGCACTGAATTTGAAATGAGCTCATTCTGTGCATAAAATTGTAAAATTTCTCAGTTTAAACATTTGTTATGTTATCTGTGTTACATTGTGAATAAAATATTGGCTCATGTGATTTGAAATTCTTTTAGTTTTTTAAATTTATTCAAATTTAAAAAAACGTCCCAACATTTCCGGAATCCGGGTTGTACTCAAAAAAAGTACTAATATAAAAACTAAGCTTATTTTATTTTAGTTAGTTGCTAAACAAGCATTTCTCTTTTTTTTTAGTTTTGTAAATTTAGTTGATGTACTAAAAGAACAAAAAATAAAAATGAACAAAATAATATAAAAATATAAATATATAAAAATGTAATATATTATATATAATTACCAAAACCTGAACAAAATATAAGCAATTATATATATGTATATACAGTTCCTGTGAGACATCTTTTTTCTTTCTTTTCTTTTTTATAAAAGTCATACAGGTTTTCATGAGTGAGTGTGAATAAATGATGACAGAAAGATCATTTGCGTCCCCAGCTGTCCCTTTAAGGCCTCCACAGTTCATTATAGAAATAAGAATACAATACAGTCCAAAACTATGTTTTCATTTGATTTTTTTCCTTCTCATCATCAGTGGTAATAGAGAACTCTAATATTAGCTCAGGGCCTGTATATAATATGGCAGAAAACTCTACTCTGGCAGTTGCTTGATGTACGGACTTCTGGGAAATCCTCCTACAAGAGCCTCCAGTGATGTTCACAGAAAGAGAATATTATTTATAGATTAATGTTTTTCTATTAAAAGGCTGTTCATGTTGTTCACTGAGTTACAGACGTGAATATTATCACTCGTCTAAAGGTCAAAAATTTACTCACACATCTGTAAATGCCACATGCTGCTAAAATTGGCTTTGGCAATTAAGCAAATGAAAGAGTTGCCTAGTAATTATGCGTTGTAAGTTGGCAATTACTGTTACCATTGCTTAATAGTAAGTTGTGCTTGTAAGTGCTAGTATGTTGGCTAGTAATTGTCGCTAGCACTTATGCTGCTGTTCAAGTTTGTTGGTTTTGGTATTGTGTTGGTATTTTGAAAGAAATATCTCTTCTGCTCACCAAGGCTGCATGTATTTGATCAAAAATACAGTAAAAGTTGTGAACAATTATTACAATTTAAAATAAAAGTTTTCTATGTGAATATCTGTTAAAATTTAATTGATTCCTGTGATCAAAGCTTAATTTTTAGCATCATTACTCCAGTCTTCAGTGTCACATGATCCTTCAGAAATCATTCTAATATGCTGATTTGCTGTTTACGAAACATTTCTAATTATTATCAATGTTGAAAACAATTGTGCTGCCCAATATTTTTTTTTGTAGAAACTGTGATACATTTTATTTTTCTGTATTATTTAATGAATATAAAGTTCAAAAGAACAGCATTTATTTCAAACAGAAATATTTTTCAACATTATAAAGTTATTATTAGCATCACTTTTGTTCAATTTACTGCATCCTTGATGAATAAAAATATTAATTTCTTTTAAAATAATGCTAATGATGTCAGAGTTGCTTAATGTGCAATTCTTTTTCTCCAAACGTTGTCATTTTTAGGAAAAATAATGATTTCAAGCAAGTGCAAATATCTGACATTTGAGACGGTGATAAACTTCAATTCAGATTCACCATGAACCACGACAAGCGTAATTGTTTTTTCTTTACGTCTCCCAAATAATCCGAGCATAAATATGCCGCAAACGAGCTGCCGCCCTGGAGGAGAGAGGCTGTAGAAAGCACTTAATTACTGCTAATTAGGAATACTAACAGGAGCGCATCAGGTGCTGTACACACGGATCCGGATTAGATGGTGGCGGTGATGTTTATCCCTTCAGAGGATGCTCCATCACACCGGCATTAATAAATTCAACATTAATAAAGCTCAAAGACATGTTTTTATTAAATGGCCGAAGCTCACCAAAAGTCAATTTACATAAGTTAATTATTTGGACAGCTTTTTTCAGCGCAGAACGGCTGCGTTTGATTAATAGCGCTTGGAAGGTGAGCTGCATTAAAGAGGCGAGCCGAATGGCGCCCTGGAGAGCGCTCAGATGCACAGGAAGTAATGAAGGCATTAATACTGTGGAAATTGACTGCTACAGGAAGTTGTAGCTCAGGCATAAGGTGTTTGGAAGCGTGGGCGAGGTGAAAACCCGACGCTTTGTTTTCCCTGTCAGTCGTGAGATGCTGATAGCGTTGCTTTCTTGCCTCGCCGTCTCCCCCGGAGCAGCAAGAAAACCAACACTACATTATTCTAGCGCTGCTTGCAGGGCTTGTAGTCACTGTCAGCATCATTTGGGACTGTTGTTGTTGTTGTAGTGGTGCTGCTATATAGTTTTTTCTCCAAACTTTTTGGTTTCTGCATGTTTGTTTTTCAGCAGTCTGACTTTGTTAAATGGGATGTTTTTTTGAAACAGCTGATGTCAAGGAAGACTTTCAGATCAAGCCGAGCATTATTATTACTTGTAGTAGCACTTAAGGGATTTAAACAGACCATTAGAACTTATGTGCCTCTATTTATCTATCTATCTATCTATCTATCTATCTATCTATCTGTCTATCTATCTATCTATCTATCTATCCACACACACACACATACATACATACATACATACATACATACTGTGTGTGTGTGTGTGTGTATATGTATATGTGTATATATATATATATATATATATATATATATATGTCTATAGTGTTGGTGAGTTTTTGATGAAGGCCGGTTTCATTTCTGAACACAGAGCATCACATTAATCAAACAAGTTTAAAGTGCAGCTCTGACATCTAAAGCATGTGCTACTTGGCTTTTAAATGCAGATTTGTTCAAGCTAGGTTTTATAGCTGCTTTGCTGCACAATCTTGCCAACTCACATTTATGGGGAATTTATGGAAGTCTCACCTTGGCTGACCTGTGTGCCTCCTTTAATGATGCTGGCATGCAGTGAATCACTTATTGTTTAATTTTTATGCAGAATTGGTTGTCTGCAGTGTTGAACTTTGAGACTGTACTTTGCCAAGCTGAAAGGTTTGTGATATTTAGTAGCATTTACCTGGCACAAAAAAATGAGGATCTCAGTTAAAAAAAAAAAAAGATCCTAAAAATACACCCTTAATAGAGAAAGAGCCTGTTACATGACTGACTGAGAGATGCACAGACACATATGAAAAAAAAGAAGAAGAAGAAAAAAATATTTTCTACTTGGCAGTGGGCATTAATGAGTGGGCTTGTCAAAGCAAATGTATCTAGGTCTAAAAATACATTGTATATCACACGTGGTGATTATTTATAATTATATAATGCTATTATGTAATACTATGCCACTTATTTGGGTAAATTAATTAATGACACAATTTTGACAATCATTATATTCATTCATTCATTCATATTAATTTATTGTGCATTAATATTTTTCTCATTTATGTTTATATATTTATTTAGAGGTTTTTTGTTTTTTTTTAATCATTGAAACACTACTATGGTTTTTTTATTAGTTTAATCTTTTATTTATTTATTTATTTATTTATTTATAATGTGCTGCAAAATAATAGGATTTGGTGATGAGATTCTGCATTAGTATATTTTTTTCTCATTAATGTTCATAGATTTATTCATATGTGTATATCAGTGATTTTGTATCACTATTAATATTTTTTGTTATTATTTGAATCAGTTTTTATTTATATATTTTTCATTGTGTTTTTAATTGTAATTAAATTTGTCATTTTTAGTAGTGTTTAGTTTTATGTTTGTCTATTAATTTTTATTTCAGTTTTGTTTAGTTATTTTAGTATGTCAGGTTAAACTAAACAAGAAATATTTCTTTCTAGCTGAAATTAATAAAAAGCATTTTTTTTTT
>JAFVLL020026666.1:0-5000 GCA_021397915.2 Tor tambroides
GTTTGACTTGATGGACTAAAATAAAATGAACCTGAAATAAAAATAAATACAAACTATATACATATTTAATGGCAAAAACATACAACAAAATTACTAAAACTTTAACTAAAATTAACAAGAAAGCAGAAAATATATTAAAAAAAGAAAAAAAAAAACAACCTAAATATTATTAACAAAAACTATAATACCTAATAATTTTTAAATTATAGTTTAATGATATTAAACACTGACTTGATGTACTATGATAACTAAAATAAATAAATAAAATTAATAATAATGATAAAAATCAATATAGACATAAAACCAATTAAAATGACAAAAAAACAGAAAATTACTATGAAAACAATTAACATAAATATATAAAATATAAAAATACAATCTAATTCAAAATATTAAAAACTTTAATAATATTTAAATGATACTAAAATAATAACAAACTTGAAGTACTAAAATAACTAAAAATAAAATACATAAGAATGCATAAAAAACAACAGAAACTAAAATGACTAAAATTAACATGAAAGCAGAAAATATACAATAAAATCTAATTCAAAATATCAACAGCAATATAACAGTGTCTCAATACTAAAATAACTCTGACTCAAATGTTTTCTGGTGACTTTTAGTGATTGAAGTTGGAATGAAAATGATTCTTTGCATTTTTAATTCAAAGTGAGTTTATTTTGAGTCAGCCAGCGCTGGTTAGTGATGATCTGGCTCTCTTCTCTGTCTCTGCTGGTTATAATACCTGCACAAACTTCATCTCACACCAATCAGTTCCAGGCCGGAAGGCAGAGAGAGCCGCGGCGAGGGGAATCCTGCGGGAATCAGCCTGGTTTACCAGCTTTCTCTCAGCGTGGATATCACGATATAAACACGAGTCAAGAGTCTGAAGCTGACTCAGTTTACCGAATCAGACGCACACTAATCTAATCAATCCAATCTTGATTCATTTTCTGAAGGCACTTAACCCTTGTTATCCATTCAGGGCCGTTTTAACTCGGAAGAGATACGTAAAATTGTATGAAAAATGTTAGTAAGGGAACAGAACTGTGCACGCCTGGGTTTTCTACAGCGAGACTGGCTCCTTCGCTCTTCTTTAGTGTCCATGGAATCTGTTTGGGCGACTGAGCTGCCATTTGTTCATACAGCTACACAAACATGAAGAAATCAGGCTTCAGCACTCGGAGTAAACAGCAGTATATGATACTGAGCTGAACTGAGCTGGATGATAACATCACTCAATTCAGTGATGAACTGACTTTAACTGAAAACTGAGTGTTTACTGTTGTCCTTCTGCATTATTGGCACACTACTGTCCTGTTTGATACTGTAAAGCTACTTCAACACAATCTGTATTGTTAAAAGACTTACATAAATAAAGGTGACTTGACTTGATATGTGTGCGCCGGTCAGGCTGGTATAGGTTGTGCTTAAACAGTTTATTAA
Source organism: Tor tambroides (assembly GCA_021397915.2). Lineage (NCBI taxonomy): Eukaryota > Metazoa > Chordata > Actinopteri > Cypriniformes > Cyprinidae > Tor > Tor tambroides. Next base: position 1,450 of record JAFVLL020026666.1, read on the forward strand.
TAATAACACCACTGAAAGCATTCAGGAATCTGTGTTGAGTATGGACCGGGTGCTGGTCACAGATGCTTTAGTAAACTGTGGGCAGGAACGGCTCTGCCATTTTTAGCTACACTCTTCTATCATCTCCTGTAAGAAATCTCCAGTCATCCTGCGCATGTCTCAGCTGTCAGTCATCGTGTCAGTTTCCCAGCCGAAGACACCTTTACCTGATGATGCTGCGTTTATATGGAGCTCTTCTGTTTAACGGTATTTCACTCATGTAATATTTCTATTGAGCACAGACTGAAACTGTGACACTGAAGAACATCAGAGAATCTCTTCATCCACTACATATTGTGATATTTGACATTAGGCTCAAAACCGCAGGCGACCCTTTAATGCAGATCATTCATTTGACTGCTGAAATTAAGACATTTTAAGACCTTTTAAAACCAAATAAATAAAATGTAAGGAATAAATTGAATGGAACACAATACAGCAATGACTGTTATTACTTACTTGCATATTTATTTACTTAGAAAAAGTTGTTTTACTTTTTTTTTTTTTATTTACCAATAAATGAATGAATGATCAGTGTCGGGGGAAACGCATTACAAGTAACACGAGTTACGTAATCAGATTCCTTTTTTCAAGTAACTAGTAAAGTAATGCATTACTTTTTAATTTACAAGAAAATATCTGAGTTACTTTTTCAAAATGTAACGCCAGTTACTTTTTTCCCATTTATTGACTGACAGAGCGCTGTGAACATGATGTCACTGTAGTCCTAGACTACTCGCAAAAAACAGATTTAGTATTCATCATAATGAATTAAAACAGTGAAATGCAAACTCACAATATGACACAAACCTGCAATAATTAAATATGTTAAACAACATAAATGCATCTATTCCCATTTTATTAACCGATGTCTTTGCTGCTGATCCAGTTCAACCATACTAATAAGCAAAAATGACTTTAGATAAACTAACAATCATGCTTCATTATTTTTTTTTATTGCTGAAGAGTGTTGAACTTCTCCTGTGTTTTACTGTACAGACGTGAATTTACTCTTCCTTCAGCCTGAGGTTTATTCATTACACTCTTTGGTGTGAAAGGGCTTTTACATTTGCTATAATTAGAACTTCTTATATTAAAAACAATCAAGCCCTGCTCATATTTAAAAAGTAACGCAAAAGTAACGCAAAAGTAACGTAACGCATTGCTTTCCATAAAAAGTAACTAACGTAATTAGTTACTTTTCAGGGAGTAACGCAATATTGTAATGATTACTTTTAAAAGTAACTTTCCCCAACACTGTGAATGAAGGAATGAAAATAAATACAATAAACTGTCTAAAGATTCTAAAATAGATTTAAAAGATAGATTTACTGGACAAGCAAAACGACTGAAGATAAGAAGTCTTGCTTTATGATAAACTGATGAAAATAAAACAAGAACAAATATATGTCATGAGGTCAGAAAAATCAACGTAATTCAAACGTATTTTTATTTTTTTCCCCAGTGCATGCAACATTTAATGCCATGACTTTATGAACTTAAGACTTTCTGATTTAGGACCTTTTAAGGCCTAATTTATGAAAATGTGAATTAAGACTTTTTAAGATCCGCAGAAACAATTTAATATGTTACTTTCTATATCTTTGCAATTATTTGCAAAATTTGCCACAATTTCTGAGTAAGTGTGGAAACCATTTTACTCAGTAACTGCTAGTAAATTTGACAAATTATTACAAAGAAATGTCAAGTAATGCAGTGAATAAACCTGAAATGTTTAATAGAAAGACTGAAATAGTTCTTTTTTTTTCAAACCTACTCTAATAGTCGTTGCTTTATGTCCGACACCAGCCGTTTTCAGCGTGCAGACGGCCTGAAGCTGCGGCGTCAGACTGAAGATGAAGTCGTTTCGGATGGAAACGTCGCGTTCTGGACAACATCTGGCTCTGCTGGAGCACAAATGGATTCTGAAGCAGGAGACTAGCAAACGTTTCCAGTCGATTTCCGCCGCCTCATTTGTCAAGAGAGGCATTCGTCAACAGCCATATTGATTTAGCAATGTGCTGCAGATTGGCTGGAGGTTCGCTGCCGTAAATCAGGCCGCAAATCAAGACGGCTGCTTCAATCTGTCGAACCAAGAGCGTTTCCTCGCCCGGAGCCAGAGGTCAAGCATTAGCCTGAGATTCAGTCCACTGGAACACACCAGACATGAGAAGTAGTCTGATATATAACCATACGGCAAAAAATACTCGTTTTTCTTCTGGTCAAACTGTATTTTACACATACGGTGTAAACAGTGAAGCTCTCTCTCTCTCTCTATATATATATGAAACTGGAAATATTTTAAGTTTCAACTTTCATGTACTAAAATATATTTTAAAGTATTTCAGGAGCAAGAAGATACTTTTACAGCCTTACAGGTGATGAATGCAAATGTGGATGGAAGAGTCTACTAGAGATCAAAACTACATTTATACAATCCTGGGTTAAAAACAACCCAACTTGGTTAATTATTGGTTATTTACCCGGCGCTGGGTAAATATTGGACAGAACACATGCTGGGTTATTTTGACCCAGCTGGTTGGGTTAAACATTTTTACCCACCATGCTGGGTTGTTTAATATATTGTTTAAAAATGATTATACTGGTGTAAATATTACATGTGTAAAAATCACACACAGAATTACTATAGGCAACAGCAATAATCAAAAGATGAACATTTATTATGAACCAAGAACACCCATTGGCAAAATAAGACAATTGAATTGAATTTATTTGGTTGAATACAGCATAGTTTACAATATTACATACATTCAAACTCGTTTAACAAGCATTTTAGAAATAAAAAAGGCATATAGAAGTAGCATTTTAATTTAAGTGTATTCAACCGTTCTCTGTAATAGCTTTTTACTGAAATAGAGCTAATTCTCGTGCCGGTGTGTCGCTGAAGTCTGAGCCGGTGAAGGGCTGCTGTTCGTGGGGGAACTGCGGCCTCGTGTTTCACTCGTAGCTGAGAGATGGAGTGACTGACTCAAAAACCTGCCCAAAAACAAACAGCTGAGAAACACTGAGAACCGCTCTCTCCTGGGGACTTAAAAAGCCCGTGCTCTCAGAGGCTGCGTCGTTGAGAAGTTCCACCGGAGACAGGGTCAGCCTAGTCTGAGCCTCAGATGTCAGGCTCACGGACCGCTGGCTAAACGTCTGATGCATACGGCACACTTATCTGGAAACACTTCAGGAGCTTCGAAGTCGTCCTCTGATTGGTTGAATCATACAGGATTTCCGGAAGACGTGTGTCGCGTTCTTTAACGTTCCGCCGGGAAACAAAGATGCCGTGAGGCCAAACCCCCCTCACGAAAGAAGAAAGCCATCGAGTTTACAACTGATCAGGAACAACCAAACACTGGATTTTTAAAAGTAAGTGAAATATTTAAAGTTCACGGCATAGAATCTTTAAAATATGACCGAGAGTTTCACACACCGGTTTGTTATTGTGGCGACATTTCCACGCCCCTAAACATGACACGGAACGAAACGAACTGTGATTGGTTGTT
>JAFVLL020026666.1:7500-30854 GCA_021397915.2 Tor tambroides
TTTTGAAAATCATATTATGTAATTACGGTACAATTATTACACAATTAATTTATACAAATAAATATATTTGGCACACAAAAAGAGATAACAGACAGAGAAACTCTCTCATTCTCTCATTAATTAGCGATATGAAAAAGTAACTGAATGACACATCATTCTGCCTAACATCTCATTTTGTAAGTCATATGGATAAAACACTAAGTGATAAGATGTTTTATTATTGGATAAACTATTTTATTCAAGCACAACCTTCATAACATAATCTACTTTAAAATACATTATAGGGTTGTGATAATCAAAACAGTCCTGAGCTAGATCAAGCTTTGATCTCTGAAAACCAAACTATCACTTTAATAAAATAATATTTTTTTCCCACTAATAAAAATATTTTATCATTAGCTAGCTCCACACTGGAGCGCTGCTTTATAACAGAAAATCAATTTTAATTCTAACTGAAAGTGACACTGACTCTGGTTTTTCATGTTTAATACTGTAAAGCTGCTTGATTTAAGGCTATCGACTACATAAAGTACTGTATAAATAAACATGACGTGACTGGACTTTACTACCGAACAAACATCCACATCGCTGTGATCAGATGCTTTCTGAACTGCTGCTTTCTCACCGCTGTCAGTTTTTCTTGTGTTTATTTCGTTATTGAGAGGAAAGCATGCAGCATATATTTACATATTCATCCAAACGTCGCTCAGCAGCTTCAGGTTCGGCTGTTTTTGCTCTGAATTGTGTGTGTTCTTCTCTTGAATTGCATCCAGGAGAGCTGGATTAGAGTCTCGCGCCACAGCGCCACACTGGTCAAACCGCATTACTGCAGGCTCTTACATTAGCTCATATGAGGACTACTTGACAACAAAAACATTTGTCAACAATTTTTTATTGTTGACGTTGTCGATAATGTCGACTAATCGTTTCAGCCCTAATTCCCAGAGAATGCATGCAGTTAATGTGCAACTTGAATGCAATGGAAATTGCTTGTAATAATGGTGTCTGCCAAATGTATTCGTGTACAAACCATATCAAGCCTTGTTGTGCATCATTCAGAGATTATTCTGTTAAATTCCTAAACTTCATATGCATTTGATTTGTTAAAGCAAAGAGGAAACAGAAATTGTGTTTTCTTGCCGGGTACATTTTCAGGCACCATGTTGACAGAAATCTTCAACGAAAGAAGTTAAGAAACTTCTTAAGATCATTTCCAAGAAGCACAGAATTTTCTTAAGTGCTCTTTTTTTTTCTTAACATGAAAATGACGGGTGTTATCCTAACATAAAATTATTTAAGATGATTTTTAAGAATATTCTTTGCCAGAATTTGAATTCTTAATTTATCGTTCTTTAGTTTTGTCTTGAGAACAATCTTAAGGGAAAAACATGACAACATTCTTAAGAAGTGTTTTTGGGAATACCTCTTTTTATAAAAGAGAATAAGCAGAAAATAGCAAGAATTTTATTCTTAAGAATGTTTTGTGAATCCTAAAGTTCCTTATCTATAGTTGACAATGGACTTACAAATTCACTTCATAATTATAGATATGGCCATAAAAGGTCTGTTGACTGAATCAATATCAGAGTAACGCGGTGCATGAATATGAGGAAACATATTGCATTTTCTGCAAGAAATGTAAGAAGTTTTAACGCTGTTTAGCAAAGTTAAAACACTACTGAACTTAGTTGAGAATAAACCCACTACACATTAGGGAATAATTAGGCATGATTAGTCAAAATTATTGACATAAATATTTGTATCTTGTTACAAAACTTGGACTAATGAAATGTTGTTGAATTTCTTTGAGTGCCAATTCAGTAAAATCCTCCTCCTGTCATTCGTGACTCAGGAGCTGAAATGAGGACAGTTCTGCACTTCTGATTTTATTTATTTATTTATTTTTGAAGTTGATAAAAACTCAGTTCAACAGTTCAGTCTAATCCAGTAAGTGTATTTGCACTGGCAATCAAATTAAGATCAGGTAATGCTAATTTCATATTTAACACAGTCAATATGATATAGCAACAAACTAGAAACAACACAGAACAGTTTGAAATAATGGATTTAAAGTTTGTCTCCAGTAAGAGCCAAACTCTCCTGACTCAACCCAGTTTATATGGTTTTAATGGCAAATATTGAAATAAACGAAGATGCCAAATATTGGCCAACCGCTACTGATGAAGCTCTATTGTTCCACCAAAGTATATGCTGTATTTATGATCAGTTCATCTGCCTGGAGAAGAGCTTGAACAGAAACACAAACTTCTCCAGAGATTCCCATCATACATCAATCACCGAAGCTGCGATTCTGAAAGAGTTGAGATTATTTGCTGTGCACTGACATTATGCCATAAACACTTCCAGCAGAGCTTCATTTGGTTTTAACTCACATCTTTCCTTTAACACATGGAAAAGCACTAACCCTGACGAACCCTGCGCTCGTTACTCTTCTCTCTCTTCATAAACTCATGTTGATTTGGCTCCTGACGTCTGCGTTCTCGTGTTTTCACTAACCGCTCAGGTGTGAGTCTCTAATGACCTTATATGACACTTCAAAGACTAGCATTTGCCAAAAACATCAGTGTGAACCAGATCCGATTGTACTCCAAATCATCATACAGGAGTCAAATGACTTTACACAAGCAAGGACTCTGTATTTATAAAAAGGATTGGAAAAATAAAGAATGAAGAAGAGAAACAATAAACTAGAATCAAGCCTTTCAAACGATTCAAAATGATTTTAAGCAATAGTATATACATATTTGTGATAAATACGTCATAATCACAGTAGCTGTGCATCTGCATTTGTTGCTGCCATAAAGCTATTCACACTTTTGTGGAATTTCCTACTCGCTAAATCTGAAAAAAAGTGCATACACCTGTTACCATTATATTAACATTTTACTCAAACCCATACCTAGAAAAAACATTTAGCCTATTATTTCTCATCTCTCAGCTCTTGTCTTTGGTGCAGTGGACTGTCGCTGGTGAAGGTGGGCTCAGGTGCTCTAAGATTCCTGGGTTTTATTTATTAAACAGACAGTGAGAGCGAGTAAAGATCAGTGTAGGTCGAACCAATAAAACAACCTTTATCATGTTCAACAAGAAAGTGCCTGTACACACACACACACACGCACACACACACGCACACGCACACACACACACACACACACACACTCACACACACACACACACACACACACACACACACACACACACAGATCAGTGATCCAGTCTGAGGTGTTTTATTGATCCAGGGAAACGACGATGGATTTGGGCTGAGATCAGCTCTGATTTGGTTACAGCAGAGTTTACAGACGCTTCTACTGACCTTAAGAAAGAAGCGCACTGATGCCATCTCTACTCTCCACTCTGTCCCAAACAAATACATAAACATGAATAGAAATAAAGCTTATTTTATATGGTCACACATTATCCAGGGCTTTGGGCAAAAATATTTTCCACTTGAATTAAGTGTCTTCTTGTTTTAATCACAAACACACTTCATTTTGATACATTTCAGAAAACAAGAGTTGTGTGTTGTTATGACATATCTTATGTCATTTTGCTTCTCAAGTAAATGTATCTTGATTTAAGAACATTTAGATATTTGTACTGCAAAACAAGACAAAAAACACTAAGGATGATTTATTTTTTTATTTTTTTATTTTTTGCTGTGTATTACATTTTAATTATTTTTGAATTTTAAGATTTCTGTAAATATAAATTTAAAAAAAGGTATTGCATAGCTTTTCTTTCTTTTTTTTTTAAATCACGTATATATTTGTTGATGTTTCTACATATGGTATTTACAACAAAAAGCCTGGTTGGATGTAAATGGTGATGTGTTTGTGTAATCAGATGCTCAGCGTCTCTCGTCTCGATTACACACATTACATTCAGAAATCATCTTCACTGCAGCGCAGGGATTTCACTGAAGACTCTTCAGATCCCGAAGGGTTTCCTCTCGAGCGCTCACACACACACACACACACACACACACACACACACACGGAGCTGAAGCTGCCAAATGATGCGTGGTGAGTTGCGCTCATGTTAAGCATGTGTAATCGTGTCCTTAGACAGTTAAACAGTTACACATCAGCACTGAATGAAGAGAGGATCTCATTAATCATGTGTGACTCTGATTTCACCCCAAATCTAAAAATCTCTTCACTGTAAGAGCAGCGAGGCCATTTGTAGCTTGAATTTACGAGATTTCCAGTGTCTTTCCCTTCCAGCTATTTTAGCTTTACAAAAACAGTCTGCTATGCTGTTTGATATTGCAGACTGGTATTTGTTTTCATAATATTTCAATGTATTGTCTTAATTATAAACCCCCTGGTTTGTAGCACAAGTCATTTTACAGTTTGCTGCACTTTATTTTTCTGTTTATTTAAATATACCAGTTAATGAATCTGAAGCCTCAAACATTCACAGTCAACAGCTTACTTCTACATTGCAAAACAAGGTTTTTTTTTTTTATTATTTATTTATTTTTTTTACCAAAAGAACCTTAAAAGTCCATAAGACTTACAATGTGACTTTATTTTGACAATTATGTCTGACAATATGACAACTGAATTATAACAATTAAACACATTTGCCCCTAGCATTATGTGTAAATATTTGAGCATTTAAATAATACATCATTATTGTTTTTTGCTTTATGGTAACATTTTGAGTGAACTCAATGTTCCTAACAGAAAATTAATTTTCCTCTAGTAAAATACAAACTACAATTTCTTCTTTTCTTTAAATTTTGGGATGGAATATGAGCTGGAGATTCACAATTATGCTTTGTCATCTTGTTTTTGACTAATTGTATTTTGTGTACATGAAATATGAAAGGTTTCAGTATCTTTAACATTTATATGATGTCCTTCTTTCTAACACGCTAGGTTAGGCTACACACACACACACACACACACACACACACACACACACACACACACGTGGCCTTGTGTGACGTCGATCATGTGAAGGTGTGTGTGCGTGAAGGTTATCTGTAAAGAAGCGGCTGTCCTTCTTGGTTAGCCGTGCTGTTTGTCTGAACGTCTCGGCGCTGGAGCGGCGTAATGAAAGTTCGATATCGGCGTGTGCTGCGTCTCTATCACAGACTCTTCTGTCACGTACATTAAACTCCATATGAAGAAAAATGAGGCCAGATCGACAGAGAGGAAACCAGTGCTTGTCCTTAAACGCTTTTGTTTGGATCTCAAATGAAGGATCATTCCATTAGAGGCTGAACTGCATCATGGGTAACAGGTTTTACAGTGGCATGATGGGTAAATATGGCATGCTTTGGTTTCATACTGGTAATCTTTGACCTAAAAGCTGCTACAAGCAACTAGTGCTAGATGACAACTTTAATGAAGCTCACAATCACATTTTTCTGTGCTGAAATCTGTCTTTGAAATACACAGCTCATGTGTGTGACTGTGGTGCCATACATGAACAGGCATGCAAGCGGTTCAGTCGCATTTCTCTCATTCTGACCAAAGCGTGCATGTGCTGCAGACACAGAACTTGTTAGGACTGATTTTGTGTGTTTCATTGCACTTTTCAATTGTTTTCTTGTGTAAACCTGCCAGTTGCATGCTCGTTCTGTGCTAGGTGTATCATGGGTTAAAAACCAAATAGTATTGTGATTCAAGGGTTAATGATCAAGGTTCAGCAGTAGTTTATTGTTGATGGTTAATGTTTAAATATGAGGACTAATCATATTTTACTGGTTAAAGATCACATCTGATGGGGGTTTAAGGGTTAAAGTTTGGGGCTGATTGCTGTTTAGTGGTTAACTATAAGAACAGATCATAGTTTACTGGTTAAAAATCAAGGTCGTTGGTCATTTAAGGGTTAAAGATTGGGGGTGATGGTTGTTTAGTGGTTAACTATGAGACTGGATCAAAGCTTACTGGTTAAAAATCAAGGCTGATGGTGGTTTAAATGGTTAAAGATTGGGGATGATGGTTGTTTAGTGGTTAACTATGAGACTGGATCAAAGCTTACTGGTTAAAAATCAAGGTTGATGGTCATAAAAGGGTTAAAGATTGGGGCTGATGGTTGTTTAGTGGTTAACTATGAGACTGGATCAAAGCTTACTGGTTAAAAATCAAGGCTGATGGTCATAAAAGGGTTAAAGTTTGGGGCTGATGGTTGTTTAGTGGTTAACTATGAGAATGAGGCCTTTGAATCGCGTTGAAATTGAACATGTTGTGCTGCGGATTTGAGCATGTCATGTAAGCATTAATCCAAGTAATTCATCTAATTGATTGATTGATTTGTTTGTTTATTTTTATTTATTTATTTTTTTGCTATGCAAATTCTGTTGTCAGGTTGCTCTGTGGTTTATAAGGCGTTCTTTAGTGGTTAATAATAAAAAGATTTGAGAAAAAATGTTGCAGGATGAGCTACAAACCAAAGTTTACTGCTTCGTGTTGGATGTTTGTTTATGGTGAAATAGAGTTTGACTAGTAAACACTGTCTCACTTGTGTCTGCAGAGCAGAATTTACACAGAAATCAGCAAAGGCGCATTATAATAATGGAATATAGAATATAGACAGATTGAAGCTCAAACTCAGTGCAGTGTGAGAACACACAAATGATGTATGTGTGTAAAGGTGTATTAATATCAGTTCAAGTGGATGTCTCACCTCATCAGTTCAGGACAAAAACAACTTGACACTTTATAAATGTGTTAATGTAGTTCTGTCAGCAATCATCTGCTGTTGAGAGTGTGTGCAACAGCATGTTATTTGTGTGTGTGTGTGTGTGTGTGTGTGCATGTGTGTGCATGTGTGTGCGTGTGTGTAGTTTCATCACCTTTCAACCTGAGTGAGTATCAAAATCTCCCTCTCTCTGTCTCTCTCTCTCTCTCTCTCTCTCTCTCTCTCTCTCTCTCACACACACACACACACACACACACACACACACTATCTCTTTTTCTGGCTGGTGATCTGTAGAGACGGCAGCTCTAGTCATTATCTCCTTTGAGCCAATGGTCTTTCCGCAGGCTTTAACACACACCCGCGCGCACACACACTCGAGCTGGGGGCTCTATCGGCTTTTGAACATCTGAAATACTCAAGCTTCTGAAGGAAACACTCAAAAATAGCAAATGAAACTCAGGGTTTGGGTTCATCTGACTGCAGTCTCAGCACTGCGGCTCGTGTCTTGAATTTGTGTATTTGTTTGCATTCTGCAGCACTGAATTTATCATGATTTTGTTGTTAAGTTAGTAATTCAGCTGAGACAGAGCACCACATTCACTGGGACATTAACTGAATGTGCTTGAGCAGTCTTGTTTTTTTTTTTTTTTTACTTTTTCTGTAATGTCTGTCATATGCTGGTTTACACCTATCAAATCTGCCCTCGGTATTCAGAATGACAAAGAGCAAATCCAGACGACTTGAAAGGAATCTGATCTCTTCTACTGATGGTGATTTACAGGTTAAAGATCAGGGCTAGAGGTGGTTTAGGGTTAAACATCAAGGATGATGGTGGTTTAGGGGATAAAGCTCAAGGCTAGTAGTAGTTCAGTGGTTAACAATCAGGGTTGATGGTTATTTAGGGGTTAAATATGAGGCCAGATTATGCTTTACTGGTTAAAAAAATCAGGGTGATGGTTGTTTGTTAGCTAAAGATCAAAGATGGAGTTGCTGTATAGAGATTAGAGATTAAAGATCAGGGATAAAAATGGTCTAAGGGTTAAAGATCAAGGATGATAAAGGTTTAGATATATACATCAAATATGATGGTTATTTAGGGGTTAAAGATCCATGATGATTGTGGTTTAGGGGTTAAAGATCAAGGAAGGTGTGATTTAAGGGTTATAGATCAAACATGATGGAAGATCTGTGCATCTAGATGATGGTGATTTCAGGATTAAAGATCAGGGATGATGATGTTTAGCGGTTAAAGATCAAAGATGGTGGTGATTTAGGGGTTACAAATTGAGGATGATGTTGATTTGGAGGTTAATAACAATTAGAAAATTAGAAGCGATTAGAAGATAAAGATCAAGTATAAAGGTGGTTTAGGGTTAAACAACAGACATGATTGTGATTTAGGAGTTAAAGGTCAAAGATGATGGTGACTTAGGGCTGGTGTAAGTTTAGTGGTTAATGATCAGGGCTGATGGTTGGTTAGTTGTTAAATATGAGGACAAATTATATTTTACTGTACAACCCAAATTCCGGAAATGTTGGGACGTTTTTTTTTTGTTTTGTTTTTTTTGAATAAAATGAAAACTAAAAGACTTTCAAATCACATGAGCCAATATTTTATTCACAATAGAACATAGAGAACATAACAAATGTTTAAACAGAGAAATTTTACACTTTTATTCACTAAATGAGCTCATTTAAAATTTTATGCCTGCTACAGGTCTCAAAAAAGTTGGCACGGGGGCAACAAAGGGCTGAAAAAGCAAGGCATTTTGAAAAAATTCAGCTGGGAGAACATCTAGCAACTAATTAAGTTAATTGACATCAGGTCTGTAACATGATTAGCTATAAAAGGGATGTCTTAGAGAGGCAGAGTCTCTCAGAAGTAAAGATGGGCAGAGGCTCTCCAATCTGTGAAAGAGTGTGTAAAAAAAATTGTGGAATACTTTAAAAACAACGTTCCTCAACGTCAAATTACAAAGGCTTTGCAAATCTCATCATCTACAGTGCATAACATCATCAAAAGATTCAGAGAAACTGGAGAAATCTCTGTGCGTAAGGGACAAGGCCGAAGACCTCTGTTGGATGCTCGTGGTCTTCGGGCCCTCAGACGACACTACATCACTCATTGGCATGATTCTGTCATTGATATTACTAAATGGGCCCAGGAATACTTCCAGAAACCACTGTCGGTAAACACAATCCGCCGTACCATCTGCAGATGCCAACTAAAGCTCTATCATGCAAAAAGGAAGCCATATGTGAACATGGTCCAGAAGCGCCGTCGTGTCCTGTGGGCCAAGGCTCATTTAAAATGGACTGTTTCAAAGTGGAAAAGTGTTCTATGGTCAGACGAGTCCAAATTTGACATTCTTGTTGGAAATCACGGACGCCGTGTCCTCCGGGCTAAAGAGGAGGGAGACCTTCCAGCGTGTTATCAGCGTTCAGTTCAAAAGCAGCATCTCTGGTGGTATCGGGTGCATAAGTGCATACGGTATGGGCAGCTTGCATGTTTTGGAAGGCACTATGAATGCTGAAAGGTATATAAAGGTTTTAGAGCAACATATGCTCCCCTCCAGATGACGTGTATTTCAGCAGGACAATGCAAAACCACATACTGCAGCTATTACAACAGCATGGCTTCGTAGTAGAAGAGTCCGGGTGCTGAACTGGCCTGCCTGCAGTCCAGATCTTTCACCTATAGAGAACATTTGGCCCATCATTAAACGAAAAATACATCAAAGATGGCCACAAACTCAGCAAATTCACGACTCACAAATTCAGCAGCTGGAAACCTATATCAGACAAGAATGGGACCAAATTCCAACACCAAAACTCCAGAAACTCATAAACTTGATGCCCAGACTTCTTCAAACTGTTTTGAAAAGAAGAGGAGATGCTACACCATGGTAAACATGCCCCCGTCCCAACTATTTTGAGACCTGTAGAAATGAGCTCATTTTGTGCATAAAACTGTAAAATGTATCAGTTTAAACATTTGTTATGTTATCTATGTTCTATTGTGAATAAAATATTGGCTCATGTGATTTGAAATTCTTTTAGTTTTCATTTTATTCAAATTTAAAAAAATGTCCCAATGTATAAAGATCAGGGATGATGGTACATTAGAAGTTAAAGATCACTGATGAAACTAATTTACTGATTTATGATCAGAACTGATGGTTGTTTAGTAGTTAACAATGAGGACAGCTCATACTTCACTGGTTAAAAATCAGGGCTGATGGTAGTATGTCCATTTCCTTCAAAACATTAACATTTAACATTCTCAAAAGCTTAATCGCAATTTGTTATAGTCACATTACTTTTCTGAATAACATCTTATTTGAGAGAACAAATGTCAAGGTACGAGACAAGGAAATACCAGTGATTAACATTTAATAGTGGGGCCTTTTGATGTAAAACTACAAACTTGAATGTTTTTGAAATGCCATTTGAAGAGTTTATCCATCTCTGTACATAAGCAACACAAATCTGTGTGCGCTCGACGTCTCACAGATCAGAGAATAGGAAAGGATTATAGATTCATTCAGGACATACAGTCCTTCTCTCTCTCTCTCTCTCTCTCTCCTAATCTCAGCCCTCCTTTCTTTCTCCTCGTTCCTCTTTCTCTCGCTCCGTCTTGCCCCCATTGTGAGGATGAGATGAGATGGATAGACTGAATGGAATCCTATTTGGATTTAGCTGTTGAATGACAGCAGCCAGAGATTGAGGGAAGATCTCTGTTCTGTCCTGAGAGCTGCAGTCAGATGTCACGAGGAGGAACACAATCACACGTCTAAAGAAATCGGCTACAGTCAGTAATACAGAAACATGGGTTTTATGGGAGAACACACACGGGTCAGTCACATTAGCACCCACTATTTGGGTCCGGATCTGTATAGTCATTCAAAAATACATTTAAAGTGCAATTGACTTTAATACACCTCTGCTGTGATGAACACCTTCACAAAGCCTGAATTAGTGGTTAAAGGTCAAGGCTGATGGTCGTTAGACGGTTAAAGGCTATTAGGTTGAGACCCCAAAGCCATTGGAATTGATCTCAACATGAACTCAACACTTGACTCTTTGACCCTGCCACTCTATTTTTTCATTATCAGGATAAAGTCTGGTTCACTTTATTCCGGCCAAGTAAAGCAACATCTCTGCTGTAAGACAGCCTGACCAATGTCTGAACATATCAGATCATCGGCAGCGTGACCATTAGCAGGTGGCATGAATATTAATAATGTAATAACCCAACAATCATTTAAATGAAAAATATTTCTAGTGTTCCCGAACAGCATACACTAATGACAATCATTATAAAGCCTTTCATAATGAGTCTCATTTGCATTTAGGCATAACTCCTGCTTCAGAACGCATGTAAATAACTTCACATGCACGATGACTTCGGCAAGCTGTGCGTCCGTTTCCGTGGCAGCCGCGATCCGTGTGAATTTCGGCGTCTGCACCTGTTCTGTGAATCACACACTTCTTTTTTTCAGCCGTCTAAAACGCTGACAGCAAAGCTACACAATTTGAATTCTCTCTGCAGGCCTGAAAAACCTGTCCAGTGTCAAATCACACATTACCACCACAAAATAAAGTTTTACAAGAGACACAAAGCGACAGATCATTCCGAAAAAACAAGCGATGACTGACTTAACAGCACTAATTAAATACATGAAATGATTAGTATGATTTATGATGAATTAAGCTACTTTGAGTGCATTAAACACATCAAACACACAAGGCTCTTTATTGGCATCGATGGTTCTATGAAGAACCTTTAAAATCAATGCAATCTTTCCATTGCACAAAAGGTTAGTTTTTAGGTTTCTTTATGATGATTCAAATTTTCTTTACACTTTAAACACAACATGGTTCTTCTGTGGCACTGCTGTGAAAATCTCCCTTACTTTTACGCCAGTACACTATATGTTTTGTTTAACTCATTGTTGCTCAAAAGAAACCACAGATGCAAATGAATTTATGATTTTTTTGTGGCAGAGTACAAATGCAAACCACTCTGTATTTTGTGTTTTTTTTAGGGAATGAAATTAGGCTACAGATACAAAAGTGCAGTGTATTTTGGGATTATTGCTAAACAACAGTGTGTTTTTTGGACTGTAATGTGTGCTCGGGTCAACGCCATGTTCTGGTGCTTCTTTTATATAGAAACACATTTCTTAATAATCGACACAAATGTTGAAAAGCTTTTGCAAGGGAAAGATTTCAACAAATAGCATGTTAAATTTGGGTGTTTCACTGTCATATGACTTCAGAAGTCTTGCTGTAGCAGTATTTTTCTGACACATTTATCAATTTTTTTTGTCGTATTTGGATCTTGACAGATGCATTCACTGCCCGTCTTTGCATAGAAACAAAATGAGTGAATTTATCAGGTTTGGAATGAAATGAACAATCGATTTGTTCTGAATCCTGAACAAATCAACCATGCTTTTTTTTTTTTTTTTTTTGTAAGCTAGTTCAACCAAATGATTCTTTCACAAATCAGACAAAACACTGAATGAACCCTAAATACTCAGAAGCACATGCACATTATTATGCGCTCTCACACACACACACACACTCTTTTGTTTTAGGCCTCAGAGTTATATCAGTGAATATGAGAGTAAACAGAAGCCGAATGAATCCGAGTGTTAATTGTTTATATTGCGGGTCTTTTAAACAGAATGTCTCTCCTCAAACACACGGACCGGATTCCAGTGCTTCTGTTTATCCAGTAGCTCAGAAGTCATGAAACTGGGTTACATTGACTATTCCCTTTGAGATCCTTTTCCCTTTAATGTTCAAATTTTAATCTGTTTATGTTTAGTTGTGTCGCTCGCAAACTAAATAATGCATTTCATCCTCGTACGACAACCAAAGGACAAAAAAACAACAAACAAACAAAACCAAATGCAAATGCAGCTGAATTTAAATCCTGCCGGGTTTTTTTTTTTTTTTTTGGAGGCCTCCAACATCCGAAACGCCTGTCAAGAAGATAAAATGAATTCATCGGCCAGCTTCTGTTCATTCCGTCACTGTTAAACTCTGTTAGTACAGATTCATGGATTAATAATTAACACAGAGACGGGACACAATCGATAACTAAAACATTATCCTGCTGCCGTAATCATTCTTCTGCTCATTACTGCAAAGCAGAATAAATCTCTAATCTTGCCAACAAAATCCAGATGCAGACACACGAAAACATAAATCAGAGTGTGCTTTCATGGGCCAAATTTACTGATCAAAACATCAAGCTAGCATCTTTCAGAACTCATCCCAGAAGGAGAACACCAGCGTGGAGTTTCTGAATGAGTTTTCAGCTGTTCGTCTTGCGTAATGATTCAGAAAATAACTGCAATTCAATGATCAGATCACTTTCAAATCCTATCCTTCAAATGGAAAAATAAAGTTAGCAAAGTGCTATGAAATTATGTTCTGTAATGCTCTTCTTGCAAACTAATTGCACGCATATATTATTAAAAATTAATCTTCAAAAAACAAAAAAAAAACATATTTTGGATGAGAATAAGTTAGTAGAATGTTGCAAGAAACGTTCCTGTAACCTTTAAATAATGTTAAAATGACAACAAAACTTTTCATTTTAACATTCTTTCTTAGAATATTACTATTTTTTCTGCTTACGAACACAATTTTTACTTATCACACAGTTTCTGAAAGCTGACACTCAAACAGCAGAAGCAAATCTGCAAAACCAGACACTAATTCTCTGCCTTTGACTCAGTTTTCAGTTTCATAAAACACTTTTTGCAAAACACAACACACAATTCTCTGTAACACACACAAATCTGACAGGAATTAATATTATTATGGCAAAGGTGTTTGCTCTTGAGATTTTGTTTGTGATATTTGGCATTTTGGATTGTGTGTGTGCAAATCTTGGATTTGTGTGTAAAGTTTTGAAAAAAAGAGGCAAAGTTTTGAAAATGCGTGTAAGCAGTGGAGAAAAGCTGTAATAAACGTTCAGATGACGTTATATTTCAGGTGAAACAAAGTTAGCAGAACGTCGTAGGAAACATTTTTGTAACCTTCAAGTAACATTACAATTACAAGAAGACCTTTCAAAATAACGTTCCCACAACGTTTTTACAACCTTTTTTTTTTTTTTACCTGGGAAATCACTTTCAAATAATTCCTAATAAATCCCTGTTGTTTGGGCTCATGTGTAACCGCTAAAATCAAGTCAATATTGCTCAGATCAGGTTAAAGCAGTGGAGTCATGTTAAGGCCCGGCTCATTACGGCACGTTGGCGCTAGTGGCAGCGCAGGAACAGTGAGGATTTGATATTTGTGAGACATTGGCGTGTAGGTTTATGTGCCATCAGGACGCTCAGATGAATTTTAACACATCTCCCACACACACACACACACACACCAGATGCACGCATCTCTCTGCCGTGTCCGGAGCCCATCCAGCCGGTAGTCGTCAAGGAAACACGCCGTGCCGGGTTTGAGCGAATGATGAAAAGTGTCACCCGTTTGTTTTGAGTGAAACCACGGCGGCGTTTGAGCCTGATTCCTCCGGTGAGTTTGAGCTGATTCTCCTGACAGCGCTCGCGTTTCCCCGATATACGGCCGCTTCCTCTCGGCCTGTCGCGAGCATCCTCAGCGCTCTTAATTATGGAAGAAGTTTGACTTGCAAATACTACAGCTGCCGGATGACACACGCTCTCCATCTCTCTGCAGCGCTGTAGAACGACGAGCTGCAGACGCGTGCATTTATCTTCAAATAAAATATAAGTGCGTCTCTCCAAATGTCAGCCGCGAGATTGAGTATCCACCAGAGAATCTGCTCAATTAGGCCCGGCCCATGAATTATGCTTTACTCATTAAAGCTCAGCCTGACGACGTTTATGTAAAACATCCCACACACTCACGTTTCAGAGCGGAGCTACAATACACACACACACACACACACACCGCTCACGTGACTGTTTCACACACACACATGCAGCTTCAGCGGAGGGGAAGATCATCAGTGAGAAATGATGTACATTTGGGTCTGTTTCTCACACAAAACATCATATGAATTCAGCCCAGCTAACAGGGAACGCTGGCTAATGTTCCGACAAGGTTAATAGAATGTTTGTTCAAAGCAGAGTTAAGACCCTTGCACACTGAGTCCAAAATTTTCGTATGCGTTTTTTTCGTATTCATCATCCTTTCCCATCAAAATGCTTGTTACTGATGCAAAAACGGATCCAAATTTTTTTTATGATGGATAAAAGTTTCGGAGGCAGTGTGTAAAGGTCATTGCACACTGAGTCCGAAATTTTCGTCTGAAATTTTTGCACGTTAAAAAATAAATACGACCTCACGTTGTGTCAATCACGTTTACACACTGCCTCCGAAACTTTCGTCCTTCATAAAAAATTCGGATCAGGTTCGATTTTTTGCGTTTTCGCATCCGTAGCATGCATTTTGATAGGAAAGGATGAGGAATACGAAAAAACGGAAAAACGCACGCGAAAATTTCAGACTCAGTGTGCAATGACCTTAAACTTGATTGACACAATGTGAGGCCGCATTTATTTTTTTAACGTGCAAAAATTTCGGACGGAAATTTCAGACTCAGTGTGCAATGACCTTTTGACTTTAGACTCAGCGTTAGACTAAGAGTTAACTAAAATCATTAAAAAAAAAAAAAAGTTCAACTTTTTAATGTTAAACATCATTCAACTTTTTCCAGAAACATTTTAGTTGGTTGTTTAAGGTTTTTTAAATGTTACTTGTTTCAGAATGTTCAGAGAACATTCAAAAATAACATTTTCATAACTTAATTAGAGCGCTAGCAAAACACTCTTAGAACATAGTTGTGTTAGTTGGGACTAGACTGGAATAAGTTCTCTGAATGTTCAACATTTCAGTTTTAAAAAGTTTGTTTGGTAACACTTTAGAAAAGGGAACACATTCACTATTAACTACGACTTTTCTCTTAATAAATTCATAATTTGCTGCTTATTAATAGTTAGTAAGATAATTGTTAAGTTTAGGTATTGGGTAGGATTAGGGATGTAGAATAAGGTCATGTAGAACAAGGCATTAATATGTGATTAATTACTTCTAATAAATGACTAATATTCTAGTAATATGCATGCTAATAAGCAACTACTTAAGAGACCCTAAAATAAAGTGTTACCGTTTTTTCTTCTTCCTTGTTTATGTGAACATAATGCAGACGTGAAGGGAACATTCCATTTGAACATTTTGCCAACATTAAGGGAAGTTTACTTCTTTCTAGGGGAACATAAATAACTACTATTAACTAGTATTAACATGTCAAAAACATTAGACAAATGTCCAACATTTCATGAATGATGTATCAATAATGTTTTTGTGCTAACGTTTTGATAATGTTATTAAAGCCCAGATAACTCTGAACGAACGTTCTATTAATGTTACTGACAGAACGTTTGTAGCTTGTTATGCTGTTAGCTGGTAAGGACCACTCACATGATGCTCTTGTGGTGCTGTTTTGGAGGCGAGTAGCTGTTTAGAGTGTCTCTGTGTCCCAGAGGCGGCAGTCAAAGAGTTTCGGCCGGATGCCTGGACACTCTCTTCCTCGGGCCGCTCCGCCAGCCACACGACTGAGACTCGCTGGAGACCCGCAGCGGGTCTTTAGCCATTTAAACATTCATACGTCCCTCCTGGACGTGGTGCCCTCAGCATGTACTCAAACACCCATATGGTGGATCCAGTTCGTTTGTAATGCAGCAGAAACCAGTGAATCAACATGATATCTTGCAATAATGGATTTTATGAAGCATCATAAGAATAGATGGAGTTAAATGCATATCACTGTTTGAACATGTTTTTGAATTATTACTTAGCTTGTTGGATGTTTCGTGACACATTCAAAGTAAAAAATGTCCAGTGAGTGGCACTGAAAGCATGTTGAGTTTTACCTGGAATGAACGTGAATCTGATGTCATTTTATGATGTTGGTTGTTGTATGTATTGCCACAGTTCAGAAATGAAATGTCTGTTGATTTGCGTTAATAGGTTAATGATCTATCGCATTTGAAAATAACATAGCACCTACAGCAAACCCCACCCTAAACCAACTGATTGTGTTAACCGAAACAAACGCTAGATAAAAACATATTTAGCATGTTTCTACAAGTCTTTGAGCTCTTTTATCAAGACTCCTGTTTCACAAGACATATAACCATGCACAAGTGCAGTGCTGTACCGGGTGCGCTAATGAGCAAGTTTACTACGTCAAACACAGCTAAACGTATGAAGCTGGTTATGTGATGCAAAGACCTAAACACTATATCAATCTTTCACTAAAAACATTTACATTTATACAGTCGTACATTACATTTATACAGTCGACCGACCCTTTTAATAAAAGCAACGTACAGTTCATTCAAGCTATACATTTTGCTGCCAGTTCATGCTTTCTCTGGGAATTGACCCCATGACCTTGTTATAGTGTCATGATCTACTGTTTGAGCTGCAGCTACGCTAAAGTGGAGCCAGGAGCATTTGAAAGGTGCCATATTCTGAATATGAATGCAAATGCAAATGAGAAAGCTGAAGGAAGTTAAAGTTTTTAAAAGTTGAAAATGTGTCATTTCGAAATGCAGCACTGATGGTTTTACAGCTGCCAAACATCCATCTGACGCATACATACAAAACAGCACAGGTCAGACACACTTCAGCTCTAGATGATGATCTGACATCGTGTTTCTGCTCAACTCAAACTCACTCACATTTTCAGTGGCATTTTTGGCAGAAATGCTTATTTTTCCAAATGCTTTGAGAGCAATGGCACCTTCATTCCCAGTGGACTGCCAGTGTGTGTGTGTGTGTGTGTGTGTGTGTGTGTGTGTGTGTGCGTGTGTGTGTGTGTGTGTGTGTGTGTGTGTGTGTGTGTGAGTGTGTGTGTGTGTGTGTGTGAGTGTGTGTTCACACTGCTGAGTCAGACGTGGATTAGCATACAGCTGCTATTAGTGTGAGTGCAGGTGTTCTGTCTGTCTGTCTCATATAGTCCAGCTCTAAGTCCTGTCCTGGGGTTTCTGGTCTTACAAACCAGCTAAAGTCACTAACCATCTCAACAACAAAAATAAATAAATAAATAAAAACACTCCAGAATGATGTCACTTCCTAACAGGGTGGAAAGTATATTGATGACACTGGAAAAACCTGTGAAAGTTTTTGCAATTTAAATATTTCAATAACATTCACAAATCTCAATCATAATACACATCGCAAACTCTAAAATATGGTGTTGACCAGGGCTGCGTTTCCCCAAAAGCATTGTAAGCTTAAGCTGATCGCAGCTTCGTTGGTTTCAATGCTCTATGATGTACTTACGCTTCCGATGCTTTAGGGAAACGCAGCCAAGGACTAATGGATGTAGTTTCTGTTAAATGATAGAGAATGTAAGTGTAATGAATCGTATTTTAATAATAATAATAATAATATATTCTGACCTACAGTCAGTGTTGGGAAGGTTACTTTGTAAATGTAATAGGTTACAGATTACAAGTTACCCTATTTAAAATGTAATAAGTAGTGTAACTATTTCAATTACTTTATTAACTCAAGAGATGAAGAATTCTGAAAATCTGAAAGTGTTGAGCACTACTGTAATGTTAACCCATGCTTTAAACGTGTGAAAATGATTAACAGTTGAAAACATTCATTAGAAATTTAAATCAAATCAAATGTAATCAGTTACATTATAATCGTTTAATTTAAATTGCAATCATCACAAAATCAGACTTTAGCGCCTCTTTTACTTTGAGATCGTTATTAGGTTAAATCCAGATTTAAAATCATAACAAGATATAGTTTAATAGCTATGATACTGTTTTTGAAATCGAATCTTTGCACTAGGGATGCACCGAATCCAGGATTCGGATTCGGATTCGGCCGAATCCTGGGCTTTTTGACGGGGTTCGGTTTCGGCCGAACCTTAGATTTATTTTCCACCGAAACCGAACCCTAGACTTGCACTACGACGTCACACGGCCGTTGATTACGTGAAGGTGTTAGGTGTGTTCGACTTTAAGCGGCGCTGCGCAGAATGACATCAAAGTACCGCGAGAGCGATTCGAAAGCTTAAGGGTCCATCTGCTCTCTTATCGTTCTCGCGGTACTTTGATGTCATTCTGCGCAGCGCCGCTTAAAGTCGAACACGCCTGTTTACATTAAGGATGCGAGTAGGATTCGGTATTCGGTTTCGGATTCGGCCGAATCTTAAACAGTGGATTCGGTATTCGGCCGAACCCCAAAAATCTGGATTCGGTGCATCCCTACTTTGCACAGCTACGACAGAAACACTGACGTCTAACAATGCCTTGGGAAAACAGTTCATCTTAAAAAATAAAGCATATGCATACACCAAAATATGAAATAAAACAGTTACAGAATAAACGTGTGCTATATTCTGTGTCCTAACCTCCTGAAACATTGCTGTCTCATATTTTAGAGCAGTCAATGCAGTTTGGGAAAGAAATCACCTAATTTGATTCTGTGTGTGTGAAAATATTCAGATGCAACCCTCTTGTAATCCTTAACATTTTCATGAGTAACTGTAATTTAATTACACATTATTTTTTTCTCAGTAACTGTAACAGATTACAGTTACAATTATTTTGTAATTAAATTACGTAATTCGGTTACATGTAACTAGTTCCTCCCCAACACTGCTGACATCATCATCTAGTACTGTGCTTGTGTGCTTTAAAGCTCTGAAATAAGCCTAACGCAGGTGTAATATCCACTAAAACACAAGCACAGCTCAACCTGAACATCTCCTCTGCTTTCCTCCTCCATAAACCTCTGACCTAAATACTCTTTATTGGATCTCTCTCTCTCTCTCTCTCTCGCTCGCTCTCTCGCTCTCTCTGCCGGTCTGTTGGGGTTGTAAGGACTGGATGACAAAGCTGGTTGCCGTGGTAAAGTGTGCAGGTTGCCGTGGAGAGGGTGGTGGGCGTGTCCATCCGTCTGGGATGTGAGAAGCCCAGACACTGAGTCTGTTCCCCTCCGGAACATTCATGAATGTTTGAACATATCAAACATTCAGTCAGTCTATTACATAACACACCACTTTATTAAGCACGTCTATGAATTAGCTGAGAAAAGCCTTCGAATGAAGGCAATCCAGGCACTAGTGCATCACTGAACAGACAACAAGTGTGTAGAAGTCAGTATATATTCAGCGACAGTTGCAGAGATTCACTTCACCATCAGCCAGAGATGTGAGGAAGATATTACTGCATTCTGACTGTTACAGTTTGTTGTACAGCAGGATGTGTCAGTCCATGTATGGTTGTGTGTGTGTGACGTCATTGAGATGCGCTAGCATGTGAAGTAAAGAAGAGCACAGAAAAATCTGCGCTTCTGAGATTCCTTACTTTAGAGTGATTGTTGATTAACAGAGTGAACTAAGCTTAAAACACTGACTGTTAAGCTTTGGAAATTATTTTAGCCAATTAGCAATTACAAATGTCCAGTTTGAGATGTTTAGGATTGCATATCTGTGTGTTTTATTCAGCATTTAGTCGAAAGAGCAGAGACGGTTCTTGGATCTCTGGATGTTTTACTGTCGAAGTGTTTGACTGATTCAGACTCTCAGAGGCTCCCTCTAGTGACACACCGAGACTCTAGAGACTGGAGCGGGACACAACTTCAACTAAAAACACAGGAGCAGAAAACACAGCCTGGGGCTCAGCATGGGAGAAACACACACACACACACATGCAGACACACAAACACACACACACACACACACACATGCAGAGACACACACACACACACACACACACACATGCAGAGACACACACAAACACACACATGCAGAGACACACACACACACACACACACACACACACACACATGCAGACACACAAACACACACACACACACACATGCAGACACACACGCACACATGCAGAGACACACACACACACATGCAGACACACACACATGCACAAATGCACACACGCACACATGCAGTCACACACTTGCAGACACACACACGCATACATGCAGACAAAGACACACACACACACGCACATGCGCGCGCACGCACACATGCAGACACACACACACACACACACACAGAGACATGTGAGTGTTTCTTTATTACTGGCCACTGGAAGCTCTGTCGTGTGAGGAACACCACACACATTCTGATTTATATCTAATGTAGAGAGTTGGTGGAAATGGTTGGTATACATTCTCATAATATCGAGAGACGTCAACATTCTCACAACATCTTTATGATGTAATTTGAACAAAGAAGTGTTTTTGTAACCTTTAAATAATGTTCTAATCACAACAAGAAAACTGGACATTTGAATGTTCTTAGAATAAAAAAATAATAAATAAAATAAGCCTTTATGTGCCACTATATTTTGAGTAAAAATAAAGGGAGTAGAATGCTGTAAAAACGTTTTTAAAATTTTTAAATAACGTTCTAATCACAAAAAAAAAAAAAAAAAAAACAGGACATTTTAACATTCTTAGAATATTATGTAAACAATCAAGTGATGTTATATTTTGGGGGGAATGGTTAGTAGAATGCTATATTTAAATGTTTTTGTAACTTTTAAATAACATTCCAATCACATCAACAAAACAGCACATTTCAATGTTTTAAAACATTTCAAAACAATGTTCCCACAACATTTTTGTAACCTAAATTTGCTACCATGACTCTATAATCAAATCTCTAGTCAAACAACAGCTCTGTGTGAAGATCACAAAATTACATTTCCAGCAGATATGGCAAATATAATGCTACAATATGATTTCTGGCAGCAAGAGTTCAGAGTTTGGGGGCGGGACTTTCCTTTTGTCTGACCAATGGCTGATGAGCAAAAACAAATCTGAAGACTCATTGAAGTGGTGTGGAAATCACACACTTTATCTTCAAATCAAAACATGAATCTTAAATTTGAATGCTAACCTTGAAATCCTAAATAATATCATGAAATAATCGTCGAGAGAAGTTACAAATATTCCACTCGATAAACATCTGAAGCGTTAACTCTCTGGGGTACGAGCACAAAAGTGTTCAGCTAAAAAATGTATTACACCGTTTACGGATGCTAAAAGACTTTCTCTGATCCCAGTTTAATTTGTCAAGAGAATTATGCGTAAATGATTGGCCGGCTTTGGCAAAACACTGTGTAATTAGTCTCCCAGACCTGCAAACAATGAGACAATTAATGTGATTGTAAAGACCAAAAACATCACGGCGCCGCACAGAAGGGGAGCGGCCAGAGCGTTCACATGTGGTTTGTGCTGGGACACAGTCTGGATCCAATTCTCAAAACAATATGTAGCACAATTTTCCTTCACAGGCCCTCGAGCCACAGTGAAATCAATGGAATAAATAAAGCCGTGGCATCATTGAGAGGACTCTTACGATCTGTGGAGATTGAGCAGTTCGTAATCTGAATCGAGTCACTGAAGAGATAGTTCACGTAAAAATCATTGTTTTGCCATGTTGCTCCAAACCCGTAACACTTTGATGCTTCATAAAGTTCATAAAGACATCGTAAACGTAATCCATATAAACTGAGTGCATTAATCCGAGTCTTCTGGAGAGACGTGATATAGAGCTCATCAAAAATAGTAAACAGAAACTTAAATGTGCCGCTTGATGCACAAGAACCAACTCCATTCCCGTTCTTCATATTTGATGAGCTTGAAGGCAGGGAACATTTCAGCACTACATGCATTATTTTTAAAAGAAACATTCTCAAAACTTCGGCTTAAGTTCTTCCAAAGTTATGAACAAACACTAATGCAATGTTAGTTCTTTACTTTCTCAAAACCTTGTTATTCATCAGACTGTACATCATTCAATGTTTTATTTCTGAAAAGTTTTAATTGGATGTTCATTTAATGTTTTTTCTCTTTTTTTCAGTGTTAAAGCTTATTTCAGAACGTTCACAAGAAACGTTTTCATAACTTAACGAGAACTTAACCAAAACACGCTTACAATATATGTTGGGTTAACATTACACATTCTCTCCACTCTCTTCTGGATAAAAGCACACCTGGTTCCTGATATTCAAGATCAATCTAAGAAAACGTCGAGTTCTAGAAACGATTTCTAAACATGATTCAAGATACGTCTCTTTCCAAATGCCGCAGAATCACCAAGATCTCATGAAAAGTTGCTTCTAGCACATGTACATACATTTTTGTACACAAAGTACAATATGGATAGTCTTTAAAATAACTATATATATATATATATATATATATATTCTTTTTTACTACAAAAGCCGCGTTTACAGCTGTCGGTATGGCAATAATGTATATTAAATTTTATCAACATCTGATGACAATTTTCAGGAAATTTGTCCCCCAAGTACATTTAGTGTAAACACACACACACACACACACACACACACACACACACACACACACACACACACACACTGATAGTGAAAGTTGTTTTAAAGTCAAACGGATTGTAATGGCACTGAGATCTGTCTGAGCGGAACAGATAATGTGTTCAACAAAAAGCTGTCTGAATATTTAATGTCATGAGCAGAAACGCGATCGCCCACTTACACGTGTAAGATTCACCATCAGTGTGTTCAGGACACACACACACACACACACGCACACGCACACACGCACACACACGCACACTCACTCACTCTCACACACAC
>JAFVLL020026667.1:0-15692 GCA_021397915.2 Tor tambroides
GAGACGCTTTATAGTTCACGTTATTCAAGATAACAGACTCTTGACTCTGATAGCAGTTTCCAGGTGTTTCTCTCAAGAAAGGTCCATGAATAAATGTAACTTTATAACAAGTCTTCCTCTTTCTGCTTGACACTGTTGCTTAATCGTGTTTAGACATCTGACACATGGTGCACTGTGATACTCTGAAGTTTGTATTTTCACACAAGTGGCTTTAAAAGACAGAAACTCTGTAAAGAGTAAATTCTGGGTTTGTGGTCCTATGTAGCAAACTGGTCCTTGGATCTGGATCTTTTTCTTGGGGACATGCCGTGAAAGGCATTTAGTCAGTTGATACACGATTAGTGTTGTATATCTTGGGAATAAAACCCTCTTTGTGTCGAGGAATCCCATGAGGAGTGATAGTTTGTCCTATCACCCTTTCAATTCATCCCTCAACATCAGAAAATAGATTATCTTTTAAATATGGTGTTTCTGATGAATTTATATCATTTCTGTCTTCCTCTACAGGCTTTGAACAGGGGAATTGCAACAGTCAAAGAGGATGCAGTAGAAATGCTGGCCAGTTATGGTCTGGCCTACTCCCTCATGAAGTTCTTCACTGGCCCTATGAGCGATTTCAAGAACGTAGGGCTGGTGTTTGTCAACAGCAAACGGGACAGAACCAAGGCAGTCCTCTGTATGGTCGCCGCTGGAACCGTGGCTATCATTTTCCACACTCTTATTGGTCAGTCTGCCAGTTTATCATTTCCTCACTCCGCCTCTGGTCTTGCATGACTAGTTTGTACTAAATGTACAGGGAACACCGCTTTGTTTTGCACTTTTCCAAACAAATGTGTCATGATGGTAGACTTAGTAAGCAGTGTTATGACTGGAGAAGGACCTCCTTTTAGCTCAAGTGGTCTGAGTCACTCAAACTCCACTCATCTCGGCAAATGTAACCATTCTCTGGAAAAAAAAAGTCATTACACAAAGGAACATTTTATTCTAAGCACGGTCTCATCCGCTGTGTTGACGTAAGGGCTTTTTTGCCAGGTTACTACATGCCTGTTCTATGTACTCTGTGAATAGAGATGCGTCTCTCAAACAAACTCTATTCGAACGCTAAGGGGTAGCTCACCATTTATTTTCGGATTTGCGTTCACCCACTATGATTATATTGTCATTAAACAAATTGTGCAAAATACTGCACTCCCACTCAGCAGGAAATAAGTTCTGCCGCCCAAATTACAAATACTTAAGTTCGTGGGATGTGGTTAAAAATGGTCTAGTCATCATGAAACAATGTATTTATACAATCTAATCCAAAAATTGAGATTTTACCTTGAATATGTTTCTCTAGCCCAAATACATTTGCATTTACACAAATAGCCATTTACATATGAAGCAAGAAATCAGAGCCATTTTCAGCCACTCAGCAGTGCCCATATGGCAGTTACTGCTATGATTGCATGGAGAAAGAATGTTACCACAGTAACCCCAAGGGTTACAGGAAACAAACCAGCACCTTCTTGGAAGAAGGCATGAATTTTTAACCACTAAGCCACCACCTGTCCACCATACGTAATGATGTGCTTTTAAATGAAGAACTTACGGTGTGTTAGCATAACATGGACACTCTCCATCATCTTGAGTGTGGTCTCAGACGTATTATGGTCGTTTGCACAGTCAGAGAGTTTGGTAGAGCTGTGTCTTCCATCTGTGGATCACGTCACTGCACGCATTCCTGAGAAAAGGGAAAAAACAGAAGAGAAATGGGAGACACGAGAATTTCTGTCCTATAATATAATATAATATAATATTATATTATATTATATTATATTATATTATATTATATTATATCTGTTATGTTAGAACTGTTATATCCTTGCATTGTATTTGTTCTAGTTTTAACAGCAAAGCCATCATGTTCTGTTCTATTCTATTCTATTCTATTACGTTATTATCCATCCATTCTCTATGTTCTATGTTGGGTTGTGGGAATGCTGAAACCTATCCTAGTGATATATTATATTTTATTTTATTTTATTTTTCATTACATTATATCTTCTGTTATATTATAATAGAACTTTTGTATATTTGCATTTTATTTGTTCTAGTTTTAACAGCAAAGCCATAGTGTTCTATTCTATTCTATTCTATTCTATTCTATTCTATTCTATTCTATTACATTATTATTCATCCATTCTCTATGTTCTGTGTAGGGTTGTGGGAATGCTGAAGCCTATCCTAGCAATATTTTTATTTTTAGTATTTTACTTCATTACATTACATTACGTCTTATATTGTATTAGAACTTTTGTATCCTTGCATTTTATTTGTTCTAGTATTAACAGCAAAGCCATCATGTTTTATTATTATATTATATTATATTATTATATATTATTTTCCATCCTCTATGTTCTATGTAGGGTTGTGGGAATGCTGAAGCCTATCCTAGCAATATTATATTATATTATATTATATTATATTATATTAGAACTTTTGTATCCTTGCATTTTATTTGTTCTAGTTTTAACAGCAAAGCCACCAGTTTATATTATATTATATTATAATGTTATATTTTATTATATTATATTTGTTTGTCCTTGCATGTTATTTGTGCCGGTTTTGGCAGTAAATCCATCATGTTGAATATTATGTTATATTATATTATTGATTATAATACATATTAATCTTGTTCTCACTTTTCCTTGTTTAGCCTACACAAATCTGGGTTATTACATCATTAACAAACTGCATCATGTGGATGAGTCTGTGGGAAGTAAGACCCGGAAGGCATTTCTCTATCTGGCTGCTTTTCCTTTACTTGACGCCATGGTGAGTGTATCGTGACGTCTCAAGCCAGGATGTTTAGCTGTAATGCCATAATGTGCTCTTGCTCTGACCGTCAGATCTGGCTCGCCTGCCTGGCACAGATGGCAGAGAGTATGTGTGTGTAAGCGTGCGTGGTAAGGCCAGGCATCAGAGTCTATTCAGATCTGGAAACCCATCAAGCTCCTTTGGATGAATAACAGCCCACGCAAACACCCTGTGCCTGTCAATGGAGGTTAAGCTGCAGCAGCGTTTTGTTTAAAGTGTTAAGTCTCAAGAGAGCATACTCAGTTAAAAGGGGGTCCATGACCCCTAGGGGATGAAATGTGCTACTGCAGGGGGTTGCCAGGTTTTTTTTTTTTTTGGTGACAAAATGGAAGTTTACACTAAAGAAAAATATAGTATTAACAAAACTAAAATTAAGAAGCTCAAGTTCTTCAACTTTTTTCGTAGTCAATACAAAAGTCTGTGATTTCTATTTCATATAAATGCTAAGAATCCTAAAAAAATGAGTCACAGTTCCACAAAAAGTATTAAGGAGCTTGCAACATATGAGCAACATATTAGAATGATTTCTGAAAGATCATGTGACACTGAAGACTGGAGTAATGGCTGCTGAAGATTCAGAATCACAGGAATAAATTATATTTTAAACATATTTTTCACAATATTGCTGTTATTACTGACTTTTTGATCAAATTAATGTGTTAAAAAATCAAAACCAAGACTTTTGAACAGTAATGTATAGGCTACTGTAATATAAAACTCACGAAATGGCTTAGCTCATGTCTGTGGTTTCAGGCATGGACTCATGCTGGAATCCTTCTGAAGCACAAGCACAGTTTCCTGGTGGGATGTGCGTCTATTTCTGATGTCGTTGCACAGGTATGTGTTAGATTCATCAAATCAGCATTTCATTGCTCGATTTATGATGTCTTCTTACACTCTTTTTAGTATATGTTTATGATAATGTGGATATGGTTGTGTATGAAGGATAATTGAAGGTGAGGATAATGGGTTATGTGTCTGTGCTTATCATAGTCGTGGTGTAATTTGTTTTTATTAATGATGTATTTGGGTTTGAATTCATAATAGAGTCTGTAAGTGCCACGAGAACGGCTATATTTATCACTGTCATTGTAATAAGGTTACACGGTTGTGCCTCTCTCTCTCTCTCTCTCTCTCTCTCTAGATCGTGTTTGTCGCTATTTTGCTCCACAGTCACCTGGAGTGTGTGGAGCCCTTGTTGATCCCAATCCTCTCTCTGTACATGGGCGCCTTGGTACGCTTCACTATCGTTGGTTTGGGTTACTACAGGAACATTCATGACAACATCCCAGAATCCAGTGGGCCTGAGGTTGGGGTATGTCCAGTGACTCTCTTTACACCAATTCAACTAAGTGGCATTTTACTATGCAAATCCATCACTGTTGACCTGCTCAGTTCAGTATCACAGCTACATTGGTCAGTTTATTGGTTTTCTATGCTCATTTTTTTCTTGCTGTGAGAAACCTGTGAGAATCCTAAAGCTGTGCTATATACTGACACTTGTTCTGTGTAATAGGGTGATGCCACTATTAAAAAGATGCTAAGCTTTTGGTGGCCGTTGGCTCTCATCCTGGCTACGCAGCGGATTAGCAGACCCATCGTCAACCTGTTTGTGTCACGCGATCTGAAAGGAAGCACAGCTGCCACAGAGGTTTGTGTGTCCCATAGAAGAAAAAGGATCATGCATTTACAGTATTTAGATATCAAATTATAGCCACTATCATTATTTTCAGTCATTTAGATACAGCATAACTGTGAATATTCAGCTAATACTTAAATATAGCAATACATTCATATTGAAATTCAACTACTCTTGCTATGAAAATATACTGAGATTGATGGGGGAACAAACTTAAAACAATAAAACAAACTGAAGTTAAAGTACTAAAATGACTAAATATATTAGATGAAAGATGATATTAGATGATATTAGTGTTAAACTTTAAATTTAGAAATGTTGCCTTATCTGTCTGAAATAAAACAGGCTTACGTTAAAGTACTAAAATTACTAAAACTAATATTGAAATAAAGTTTAAAAAGCTGAACAGAAATATTTAAAAAGAAAATACCAAAAACTAATAAACATGAAAAAGCACATAATAAAATTAATAAAACATATTCTAAAATATAAATGAGAACAAAACCAAAAATCTAATTCAAAATAATGATAAATACTATAATTGTATATAAATAATACTAAAATAACACTGAATAAAACATTTCATTATAGTCATATGTGGCATAATTGCATCTCATCTGGATTCAGTGCTTAATGGGCCAACTTTACCACTGAAGGCCAATTTTTGTATTTTTCCCCCCTCAAACCTACTTTAATATACTCTTAAACTAGGTTTATACAATAACTATAATGACGAAACAAGCTTTATTATCAGTTTAGTTGTTTGGTGCCTGGATGTCAGAAATATTTTACGTCACTCAGCTCTTCTACAATAGAAACATTCATTATAAACAGATGAAATTGTGGGTGTTTAATGTTACCATCATCTCACCATTGTTTTCCAGGCTGTCGCAGTTCTCACAGCAACATATCCAGTGGGTCATATGCCATATGGATGGCTCACTGAACTCAGAGCTATTTACCCTGCATTTGACAAGGTAAATGTTGTTGTTTTATCTTAAACTAACACTTTTTTAATCCTTAATCATACAGTTTTCTGAATGCTTAATACTAATCATCCTCCG
This sequence comes from Tor tambroides, assembly GCA_021397915.2. Taxonomy (NCBI): domain Eukaryota; kingdom Metazoa; phylum Chordata; class Actinopteri; order Cypriniformes; family Cyprinidae; genus Tor; species Tor tambroides. The sequence goes on from JAFVLL020026667.1 coordinate 5,563, forward strand.
CATATATACTTAAGTTAAAATGACAGCTTTCCATCTTCTCCTCCCAGTATCCTGCCTGAAAGATCAGGAAAAGGAGCCAGTGCGGTTTATGTGCTTTTTATTTATACCACACAGTCTAACTTTGTCTCATACCCTTAAGGGATGACAAAATGAGTTTATATCTTCCACCTTTTCTGTGTGCTAATACTGCAATGTGTCTATTACCTTGTTTTACTTCATGACAAAGCAATTATTTTTTTGGGTAAACAGAGTGGGTTCATGGAGACAGAGCTGCAGCTAGAGTCCCAGAGACTGTAATTAAAAAAGGCGCACACTAGTGTGCTGTTATTTATGGATGTTTGCCCTGAGAAAAAGGATCAGCAGGATCCACAATTAGGAAGTCCTCAGGAAGTGAGGGGACATTCTCTGGCCACAGGTGTCTGGCCAACTGTAGTTAATAATTTTATGGATGAAGATGATAATGCTTTAGAAAGAAGCCTCTTATACTCACCAAGGCTGCATTTATTTGCTAAAAAAAATACAGTAAAAACTGTAACATTGTGAAATGTTGTTATTATTTGAAATAGCTTTTTTTTCTATTTTAATATATTTTAAAATGTAATTTATTCCTGTGATGGTAAAGCTGAATTTTTAGCCCCCATTACTCAAGTTTTCAGTGTCACAGGATCCTTCAGAAATCATTCTAATATACTGATTTGCTGCTCAAGAAAGATTTCTTGTTATTATCAATGTTAAAAACAGTTGTGCTGCTTTGTGCTACATTTATTCAGAATTCTTTGATGAACAGCATTTATTTAAAATAGTTTTTTTGGTAACATAAAAATGATTTTAGTGTCACTTTTGATTAATTTAATACACCTTTGCTGAATAAAAGTATTAATTTCTTTAAAAACATAATTTGATGATATACAGATTCTAAATGCTCATAACTTATCCTGAAGAAGAAACAAACTGCTTTCTTGACCTCCTCTGTTTGTCTTTGTTCTCATTTTCCAGAATAACCCAAGCAACAAGTTGGCCAACAGTGGTACAGTTGTGACAAAATCCCACATCAAGCGCTTCACTTTTGTTTGTTTGGCTCTTTCTATAACAGTAAGTTCATCCACATTCTCTTTGGTCTCCATCTGGCTTTGATAACACTTTTATTTTGTATTTTGGTAAGAACTGTTACTGAAGTTCAGCGAGTTCAAAGGTGCTGTGGGAGTTTATTGTGACCGTGGGCTGCAGTCATATTCTTTGTTTAGCCAATCAGGAGGAGATTTCTATCTACGTTTACATTTATTCATTTGGCAGACGCTTTTATCCAAAGCAACTTACAGTCGAGGAATACAACAAGCGATTTAACATAGGATGGCAGTCGTAGAAGCCCATATATATGGAAAGCAGGAAGATGAAAGCATGGTAGATAGAACTTGCTGTACTACTTTTGGGTTGAATCTTAATTTGTGACCATTAACAAAATATGTTCCATACATTATGAATATGGGTAGTGAGTTCTGTTGCTTCATTGCCGTTTACCACTTCTATTTAAACCCCTACTAGCTTAATCTGTACACATTATATTTCCTTTAAATTCAATTTTTAATTTTTCCATTTGTCCCCTGAATTTAAAATGCAATAAACAAAAATCTATAGGCTCTTATTCAGCTACTAAACACGCAGTTGTAACACCATAAGGAGTGCATTAGCATAGTATGTCTTGTTATTGTGAGTGCTTTTAGAGTCAGGCTAAATGATTAATTGATGCTCTCTGCCTCGGTAACAGGGTTAGACCTTCCCTTCCTGACCTAGATTAAAGCCTTCATAGTATTACACTACAGCTATCATTTTTATGCCATAATTTAACCTCTCTGTCAGCGATATGGAGGGAGAATAATTATTGTATGAGTCTGTGTCACTCATACAACAAGGCTTGTGTTTAATCTCTTACATAAGCAATATAGTGTCTTGCCCAGATGTTCTCCTCTTCAATGAAATGTTGCATGAATGATATGCATGAAATGATGCATGAATAAAAGTTGGAAACCCTTAGGACTTTATTGTAAATTATGTATCATTGATGGTTGGTTTGTGTTATTGAGGTTGCAGCAAGTGTTAAGTTCTTGTGCCAACATGTCTGGTCATGCGTATCTGTGCACACACGTCCCATTCCAGTGCTGTTAGCCACATTTCAAAGGCGTTTCTCCACTCAGACGCTGTAGATATAAACAGTTATGAGTGTAAATGATAGTGTTTTGATAGCTCTGTGAACAGGGTAAGTATAATGTACTTGCTTACATGTATGCTGAGTCTAAAATCAGCATGCATACTATGATATTACATTCCACTAGATAACCAGAAAAACCATTTCACAGAAATAACCAGAATAACCTATTTTTTTGTTTACCCTGTTTCTTGTTAACTGCATTATATTTTTCTCTGATGGATTGTGAATGATTATTTTATTTTATTTTTTATTCTGTTTTGTTTTATTTATTTTTTTATATTTTTATTTTATCCTAATTTGAGATCTCATTTACTTCCTTATGTTATGTCTGGATAGCTCCATTCAGGAAATGTGTCTTTCTCTGTGCAGCTCTGTTTTGTGGTGTTCTGGGCACCACACATTTCTGAGAGAATCCTGGTGGATATCATTGGAGTAGATCATGCCTTTGCTGAGCTGTGTGTCGCCCCATTACGAATTTTCTCCTTCTTTCCCATTCCAGGTAATGCATTTTCAGTCGATTTCCATGAAAACAAACGTTCTACATTATTTTGGGGGTACATCTGTATACTTATTTTTAATATCCAGTAGAAATTACATAGAAAGTACAATTTTAACCAATAACATTACAACACTCTTAATGGAGTCAGAAAGCATAATCAAAATAGCAAAAATATTTCAGAAAGATGTAAGACAAAGGACATACGCTATTGTTTAAAAAGTTTGGGGTAGTTTCTATTCACCAAGGCCACATTTATTTGATCAAAAATACAGTAAAAACAGTAATATTATAAAATATTGTTACAATTTAAAATAAATGTTTTCTATTTTAATATTTTCAAATGTAATTTATTCCTGTGATGGCAAAGCTGAATTTTCAGAATCCATTACTCCAGTCTTCAGTGTCATGATATTTCAGAAATCATTATAATATGCTGATTTGCTGATTTAATTTTTTAAAAAAGTTGTGCTGCTTAATATTTTCATGGAAACTGTGATTTTCTTGTATTTTTCTTTGAAAATTCAAGAGAACAGCATTTTTAAATTGAAATTTTTAGAACATTTTAAATGTCCACTGTCAGTTTTAATCAAATGAATGTCCTTGCATGTCCTTGCTGACTAAAAGTATTAATTTCTTAAAAAAAAAAAAAAAAAACCTACTGACCCCAAATATTTGAACAGTAGTGTATATTGAACTTTGTGAATGTCCCATGTTCAAATTCTGTGGAAATCTGCAGACCTTTCTGCAAAGTTCTGTAGCTGCACATTCTCTGCGGGCTTCTCATGACAAACAAAAACGCATAATTCAGGGTCTGATGTGCAGTGCATCATCAAATGGACAGATGGTCTTAGGAGGACCGGTTGCTCTTTGAAAATGCCTTTTTGAAAAGGCAAAGGTCAAGAGTGGTCATGCTTCAGTTACAATGCCTCCAGGCCTACAGAAACTGAGAGAAATAACCACAATGAGAGCTCAAAGTACATAGAATTTAATTGCACTTCACTTTTATGATATAACAGTACTGATAGCAATGACTGGCATGTAAAATATGTTTTCACATGATTGCTTGAGAATAGCTTTGCATGAGCTGTTTTTAATCTTCAGTGACGATTCGTGCTCACCTGACTGGTTGGCTCATGACCCTGAAGAAGACCTTTGTCCTGGCGCCCAGCTCTGTCCTCCGCATCATTGTCCTCATTACCAGTCTCATAGTACTGCCTTACATGGGGTAAGTGTGTTGTGTTTGACTGCGCAAATGTTTAAGCATACAGGTCACTAGTCGTTGTACTTCAGTGCATCAAATTGTATAGTAAAATCTGTATTCAAAAGCTTTCTGCGCTTCAATTTGAACAGGGTACATGGAGCCACACTCGGTGTTGGATCCCTGCTGGCTGGTTTCCTTGGGGAGTCTACTATGGTTGCAATCGCAGCATGCTATGTCTACCGAAAACAGGTACAATAGCACAGAAGCCTGTAGGTTTTTTCTAATGATTTGATTAGTGAATACATTTAAAGTGCAATAACAATTCAGTCAGGCATCTTTTAACAATGCATCAGTGCGCTGCTGTGGCAACTCCTACGAATCTATGAACATGTTCATTTCAGTAGTATATTGTGTATTTTAAGCACACACATACAGGAGAGTGAGGGTAGTTATTTCAATAACGCTAAGGTCTTGACTCAAAAGTCCAGTTACATAAATGTGTTTTCTCTAGTAGTGGTTTGAATGCCAGTTTCAAAGTCCAATATTTCAGTCTTCCAAACTAACTTTTAAACTTTTTAAACACAATAAAACACACGGACATATAAGACCAGGGTCTACTGTATCATGAAGGCAGATTTTAACCAAAATGTTGAAATGTGTCCTCAGAACAAGGATTTTTTTCCATACATGTCAGTTTGAGATAAATTTGTCTTATTTAAATGGAGGCATATTAGATATTTTTAATTGATGTAATTTTATACAATTCATTTTATAGAGTAGCTGTCTGTTAAAGCAATGGTTTCATGTTTTTTATACACTATTCAAAAGTTTGGGGTTAGTGTGATTTTTTTGTTTGTTTTTTTTTTGTTTTTTTAAGAAATTAATACTTGTATGCAGCAAAGATTCATTAATTTGATCATACATGACAGTAACGAGATCGATGATGTTACAAAAGATTTCTATTTCAAAAAATGCTGTTCTTTTGAAGACTGAATTCATCAAAGAATCCAGAAAAAATGTTTCATAAAATAATTAAGCAGCACAACTGTTTTCAACATTGATAATAAGAAATGTTTCAGCATGTGGACACTTAATAATTTGCCATCACATGAATACATTGCATTTTAAAATACATTAATATATTAATTGAAACTAGTTATTTTAAATTGAAATAATGTTTTACAATTTTACTGTATTTTTGATCAAATAAATGAAGCCCTGGTGAGCATAAAAATCTTAGTGAACTTTTAAACAACAGTGTACGTTACACTGCACATTTTAATTATTTCATTAAATTGAACTGAAATCCCATTAAATTATATGATTTCACAACTCCATATAGTGTGGCAGCACGCCCCACTTTTGATTTTTAAATTAAATTTTAATTTTACAAACCACAGATATTTCATTGAAAAAACATTTGTAAAGAATTGTTACTTATCACACAGTTCAGTATAACAAATTATGTAAGAATGGCTTTTATAAATGATTTAAACATAAATTTGTTTGCGTTGGGGAAAGATGATTAGCATTTTTCTTTCTACCCACACAGAAGAAAAAGAAAGACTCTGATGAAGATATGACCATCGACGGGGAGGACTCCGCCCCCATGAACGAGGTCAGGGCCGGGGGCCACATGGACGACATTGTGGAGTTGAGAGAAGAGGATGAGGAAGAGCTGGAGGAAGACTGAGCAGTGGATTCTAGGCTGAGCACGACGCGTTGTGGGAATCAGGGCCTTCTTGCTTTTTCGCGGGCAGTGTTCTTATTGCTTACTGTCCCCTGTTGCCGCCTTTCCCTCCTGCTGAAGCGAGAGCCCAGCTCACCTTTTCAGTGTGCAAACAGTGTCAAATAAACACAGAGGGAGATTTAGATATCAGTCGTGAAGACTACAGTCGTCTGCTGCAGCATATCTATGTTACAGTACACACACTGACATACAAATGCGTACATGCGTCTTCCAGCTGCCGTCGGGAGATTTTATTTTCTGATGCAGGACAGTGAAGATATTGATTTGTACCAAAGCAAAGTTGTGCATTAACTGCTATTTTTTTCTGTATGCTGATCTTTAATGTGCTGCCGTCCTACACGTTTTGAATCTTCAAAGGAAAGACTACACTAAATGCAGTTACATCATCCGCTTGGAATGTATTTTCTGTTTCTTCTTCTTCTTTTTTACTTCTAATATTTAACAGAAAGGACAGACTTGATAAGATTTTTGAGGTCCAGAGGCAGTGACCTGTGTTACTGCACAGTTTCGACATGTTTTTTTTTGGCTTTTATCATTACAAGAAATGCCAACAGAGGATATAAATATATACATTACAGATTTATATTGGAATTGAGAATGAATTTGACGGACATCTTAGAAAACAACAGTTTCAGAGTGACAAATGGTTGAAGTTTATGGGTCATCTAGAGGACCTATTTTTTTAAATATACATACCGTATGTTGTAGGTGTATAAAATATGGCACACTTTGTATGAGTGATGTTGTGAACTCTGTATATTGTAGGAAAAGAAAGAACTGGACTGTGTGTTTTCATAATTACGTCTATTGAAGTATTTTTTTGTTTTATCGTAATTTATTTTGGGCATTCATTTTGTATCTCAGGATGTTCGTGATGGAAAATATTAAAGTAATATAAAATCTGAGTAATGATCCTTCCCCAATGAGCTGTTTTTCAAGTTTCTCCATCGGACAAAGATACACAGCTACTAAGGATGTTTTAAGCCAGTGTTTGTTTCATTTAGATTATAGTGAAGTCTGGCTGAGCTTGTTCTGTATTTGAGATTTCCTGGACAATGCAAAGTCATGATAGAAACATTTATTACAGTTTCAAAAGTCTTCAGTCCTCTCATTAAACAGTGAAAATGTGGTTTAAAGTGGTCTAAGTGAGGTTCTTATGTTCTGTCTTCTATTAAAATGAAGGAAAGAGTGTGTTTGTCACTTTTACTGCAGTTGGTGGGAAGTCTGCTACAGAGAAAACTGAAAATTATACTCTAGATGTCACATTTATGGAGTCTGGCTAATAGGAAACGAAATCGAACAAATTCGTCTCATTTGCAAATTGCTTGGCGTAAAACTGAGCGCGAATACGTTGATTTCATAGCGGAGAAATGACGCCCCCTACCGTGCAACTTTGACACTGCCATGACCTCTGAACACAGACCCTGATTTTGACATGAATATCTGAGGGTAAGTGCAGGATTGAAGCACTAATGCTCTCTGCGCGTGATCAGATTTAGATCAGGTTTGTTTATTTATTTATTTGGTTAGTGTGGGGGTAATATTATCGCAATATTACGATAATATTAAATTCGTTAACAGTAATTAATTATTACATGTCAGATTAATAATGAAGAAAGTTTTTTAATAATTATAATTTATTAATTATAATTTAACATGAACAAACATTATTTATTAGTTAACATTTTAATCGATTTCTTTGCTGTAATAATAATAAATAATAATAATACAATCATTGTTATTAATTATAATTTCATAATACCTAAAGCATTAAAGAGATAGTTCACTCAAAAATGAAAATGTTGTCATAATTTACTCATCCTTATGTCATTCCAAAACTATATGACTTTCTTTCTTTCTGTGAAACATGAAAGACGATATTTTGAAGAAGTGTTTTTGTTGATATAATAAAAGTCAAAAGGGTCCAGTGTTATTTTGGACCCCACTGACTTCCACTGTATGGTCAAAAAAAGTTAAAATGGTAACACTTTTGTATAGGGACCAATTCTCACTATTAACTAGATGCTTTTTAGCATGCTTATTATTAACACATTGGGTGTTTATTAGTACTTATAAAGCACATATTCTGCACGACCATATTCTACATCCCTAATACCTAAACTTAACAACTTACTAACTAGGCTATTAATAAGCAGCAAATTAGGAGTTTATTGAGGTAAAAGTTGTAGTTAATGGTTTGTTAATAGCGGGAATTGGACCTTAAAATAAAATGTGACCGTTAAAATATTATACAAAATATACAGAGTACTCATGTTTGCCTGAACCATCCCTGTGAACTTTGGTGTTTGATTCAACTTGATTCAGTGTTCCAGTTTAATCTATTTTCCTTTATCAACCTTTTCCCTACTGTACATACTACCATTTGATCTAGATTTTAACATGTTACCTGGTAGACATTGACAAAAATCTGATGTGTGAATGTGATGAGCTGTGATTAAGCAGAAAGGCTTGGCCTCCACCCACGATAAAGTGCAGACGGTTCAAACGCTATGTACGGTACAGTGCATTCCCATGGGGTCAGGCTTTCCCTTGAGCACACTTGGCTGAGACAAAAATCTTTAATAGTAACCCCAGTGTGAAAGCCCTCCCCTCCCCACTTCCCTCAGCACTCTCTCACACCCAGGATCCTCTCTCATGACTAAACATGGGCCCTTGGCATCCTGTGAATTAAGGGAAGACGGGTCGAGTTGAATGTCTGGTAGTAAAGCAGACCTGTCGGTTCTCAGAAAGATGGGTCAGGCCTGATGAATCTGTGCTCAGCCATATATCACACGTCACTATGCCATGTTGAGCATGTCTTGAAAATGATCAAGTCCACACATAGAATAGCCTTGCTACTCACCCAATTTTTCTTTTTTTAAAGCTCTATGATTTGTCTTTTTTATTATTTTTTATTTTTTTTTTTAAAGCTTTATGATCTGTGGAACACAAAAAGATTTATTTATAGCAGAATGTGAATATTGAATAAAAGTGAATGGTAACCACAACTGTCAAGCAAGAGTTTCAAAGCACAATTTTCTGTGAATAATAAATAATTTTTTCTCACATAAACCTGTCAATATGGCTTTAGAGGACTTGGAATGTAGTGCAGTCTTGGATTTTGGTCTTATTGTTTTTTGTCTATTGTTTTTTTTTTTTGTCGGTTTTGAGCTTGTCAGCCACTGGAGAATCCTAAAAAAGAATCTGTAAATGCAGCTTTTTACAAAGAAGTGGTAAAACTGTTTGATAATAATAAGAAATGTTTCTTGAGCATCGAATCAGCATATTGGAATAATTTGTGAAGGATCATGTGACACTAAAGAAGACTGGAGTAACGACTGCTGAAAATTCAGCTTTGCCATAACAGGAATAAATTACCTTTAAAAATTTTCAAATATTAAAATAGAAACCAGTTTTTATTGTAATAATGTTTCACAAAATTACTGTTTTACATTCAGCCTTAGTGACCATAAGAGACTTATATAAATAACAAAAAAATCTTACAGACTCCAAGCTATTATTTTATTGTGCCTATACAATGCATTATAAAATATTTTAAACTCAAGACAATTAAGGATTATTATGGACTATACAAGGTCAAAAATTAAATTAATATACTACACATTTATTCAACAATTCCAAGTCCTAAAAAGATTAGAATTAATTCCAGAGACACAAACAAACACCAGTTTAAGTACAAATTTGAATCCTGCTTAATATAACACTCAATTTAAAAGCTTAATTACTGCAGATAAACTCAGTGTTTGTCTCAGAGATAATATTTACTACCACTCAATTGAGTTAAATCCTATGATATTTATTACAAATGGCCACCAGAGGGAAGCACTAACCACTTCTGAGAGAATCTAGAACGTTTGCTCCTTCATCCATCAGGTCAAGATCAAACACTACATCAGACTTATTTTGATAATCATTAATAAAACTGACTCTAATCTTGATCTGTTTTGTAGTAATGATTATGATGATGATGATGATGATGATGTTTACAACATAGCCTAAGTAGTACATGACAGCATTACTGTAATGCAAATAACGACAGTAACTGCGTTAATTAACAATAAACAGTACAATAAATAACTCATTCTCAAAAATAATCGTCAGAGAGCTTAATGTAATTATCAGAAATATTGTTTAGGATAATTAGAACGTCTGTGGTTTTATTTTATGAAAGAGTTACATTTTGGTGATATAAAATCATATAAAATCACCCCTTCTGATACCCAGCACAAACAGCTGTGAGGGGAACTTGTAAACCGTGTCAATAAGAGGCGTTGGGTTCTAGTGTACTACACTCCGTTGATTCTCAGAATTATCCTCATGCACAACTCAATGTGCAGTGTTTTCATCAAAGCTCCGCCCCAGAACAAGTCCGCGTAACAAGTTAGTTCCATGTGTAACTCGTTTTCATTAAATAAGGTCACATCTTAAGGATCTTTTTTCACTGCAACATACA
>JAFVLL020026669.1:0-18297 GCA_021397915.2 Tor tambroides
TTGGACGGCGATTGCAGGGAGGGTGGGACGTTCGCTTTCAGTGCTATCAGGCTAAAGTTAGCATTTTCCGAGATCTCCCACTACACCTTTAATCTACTGTAGGCTTAACTTATTTGACTGGCCTTATGTGTTACAGGATGAAAACTGCTCATTTCTAATGAGACAGATTTCAGATTATGCCTATAATGAGAATGAAAACAGAGGATGTATTCAGAATGGCTACTGAGTACTGCACAGTAGGCCTATATGCTGCATGCTGGGTTAAATACAACCCAGTGCTGGGTAAATATTGGACAGAACACATGCTGGGTTGTTTTCAACCAACAGTTGGGTTAAATGTTTAACCCAACCTTCTGGGCAGTAACCCAACCGCTGGATCTAAACAACCCAGTCGCTGGGTTCGTCCATATTTTACCCAGCGCTGGGTTGTATTTAACCCAGCACTTTTTAGAGTGTACTACTTTTTAAAAATAGCAAGTGAAACAGCTGGTGTTATTCCACAATCATCATTTTAAACAGAATGCTACATTTGTCACATGACCTCATGCGAGTCAGTGAATGTTGTGTCGTTATTATCTTTTTCGTAACCCAGTTTTGTACAAAAATGGCTTTTGTTTTTGGCAGTCAAATTAAATGAGTCAAGAAATAGATATTACTTCTTTTTCACTACTGACACTGGAAATGGAAGGTCAGGTTGAACGCACTACATTGTAGAATACAATAGTAAACATGTGGCAAATGTAGCAGGTCATGAGAAAAAGAAAATCCACACACTGTGCATGCACTGTATACTGTACATATTATATACTGCAGCAACAGTAAGAGTAGTACGCTATTCTGAACATAGAATACATAGCCACACATCTAGACCTCATTTAGAGGGCTGCTTGAAATATTTAATACTACAAGAAAGATGAAACATATTGAAATGGGGTTTTCTTTACCTGTAAAATGTTCTATAAATCTGTCTTTCATGCTTATGTCTCTTGGGACAACCTCTGAAACAAAAAGACAAAAAGACAGTGTTAATGTTTTTGCCACCACCCCAGCCAAATCAATAAGACTCAAAGCTAGTAAATATACCCCTTCATCGATACCAAACCAGAAATGTGTTCTTTTAACGCATGTAATACTGGATATTAATTAGCAACTTGACCATTCTTAAATAAACTGATATAAGCAATCGATACTGTGGGTGAACAAAACAGACTCACCAAGTAGCTTCCTCTCAAACTGAAGCAGTTTGAGAAACATAGAAGCTGTTATTGCATTTAGCTTGAGGTTGGCTGGATGGATGAAAATGGGAAAGAGCGCTGTATTTTTGTGGAGAAATCTGTCTCTGTCTGGATATATTATCAGATATTACACTAGAATGTGTCATCCAAATCAAAATGCACACATTATTGTTTCTTTTTTAAAAAATAATTAATTGCGTTTCATTCATGTAATTTTTTGACAGCCTATTGCAATTTTAAAGTCTGTTTTATATGTATAACAAAACAAAACTGAAACTACCCAAGTATCCCCTTGACTGACGGCTGAAGGTCTGGGAACTTTGTCCGCTTTAAATGGCAAAGGCCCGCCCAAGAGACCATATGACAGGACGTCATCTTTATGAAATACAACGAGAAGTAGGAGTAGTGAGGATAACTAAAAGAAGCACCAAAGAGGAAAATATTCTAACAAGATTAAGGGTTGGACATACTATGCTGAATAAAACCTTAAAAATAATAAATAAACATCCAACAGGATTATGTGAGCACTGTGGAACAGAGGAATCAGTAGAACATGTTATTTGTGTTTGTCAAAAGTATACTAATGAACGAGAAGTAATGAAAAATGAACTTAGAAAGATGGGAATGGATGAATTAAAGCTTAAAAATATAGTTACTTATGGTTTAGAGAGTTTATTTCTTTATCTCAAGAGAACAGAGCTGATTAAGAGAATTTAGTTTTTTTTTTTTACTGAATGAAATGGGTAAACTCTGGTTCACACTCCAATACAGTAGGTGGCGATAATGCACCTTAATGTTGGTGCTACCCGCCATAAAATCGAAGAAGAAGAAGAAGAAGAAGAAGAAGAAGAAGAGCCCATATGACTAACAGGTAAAGCAACTAATCACGTTTCGCTTTGTTCCGCGTCATGTTTAGGGGCGTGGAAATGTCGCCACAATAACAGATCGGTGTGTAAAACTCTCAGACATATTTTAAAGATTCTATGCCGCGAACTTTACATTTTTCACATACTTTTGAAAATTCAGCGTTTAGTTGATTCTGACAAGCGCTCGTCATCACCGCTGTAAACTCGATGGCTTTCTTCTTTCGTGAGAGGGTTTGGCGCCACGGCATTTTTGTTTCCAGGCGGAACGTTAAAGAACGTGACACACACGTCTCCCGGAAATACTGTATAATTTAACCAAAACGAAGACGACTTCGAAACTCCTGAACTGTTTCCAGATAAGTGTGCCATATGCATCAGACTTTTAGCAACGGTCAATGGGCGTGACGTCTGAGGCTGAGACTACCCCTTGGGTAATGAGTGGAAAACACAAAAGGTCATTGAGAGAGAGCGATTCGAAAGCATCAGGATCCATCTGCTCTCTTATCGCTCTCGCGGTACTTTGATGTCATACACTGATCATTCTGCGCAGCGCCGCTTCAAGTCGAACACACCTAAAGTCTCAAGTCAAGTGGCAGCTATAAAATATGTTTGATATTCATCACAACACCAACAGAAATATATTGCAGATACATAAAACACTGAGATTTCTGTTCTTTGTTAATTGTGAGCATTAAAAAAAGAAACATTACAAAGAGTCAACTTTGTACAGTATAACCATTTACTCTGTAATTTACTGTACATTAATGAATGTGATTTAGCCGGGGAATGATTATGTCATCAGCTTGCGTCCAGTTTAGTCACTGAATACACTGTCTAGCACATGGCATGAAGTCATTTGTAAGTTTGCTTACTTAGCTATCTATATAGAGACATACCACTGACTTCTATTGTTATTTAATAAAGACATTCTTCATAAACCATTTATTTTGTTGACAACCTCCCCAAAGGTTTTGCAAAACTGAAAACATGGCTTCAGTTTGCATTAGCCCACAATTAATGATGAATTTACAGCCAGTTTGTTAATAGTCTTGTAAATACTGTTAACAGTCTGTTAGATCTCAAACTCATAAATGCCTGCAGTGTACAAACATGCAACAACCTCTTGAAAAACTTCCCATTGTAAGATTTTGATATAACTGATAACAGTCATATACACCATGTGTTTTACTGTGGAGACTACATGCTTGACGTAAGAAAGACGGACAGCCATTTAAAGCATAGATGTAAAATGCAATCACAGATTGATAATCCAGCGCTCAGTAAATCTGCTAGAGGCTTGGGGTCCTTGCTAATTATGTACAATCTGTGGCCTGCCCGACCCTGGGACACCGTCCCCACATGTAGACCATATCAGTTCCAGCCTATCGGAGTAAGGAGATTATTGCATGCAAATTTGTAATGCCTATCAATGTCAGGTCCACAAATCCATGCAGGAGCTAATTTTAACCTGCCTTAGGATGTAGGATAACCAACACTGTGTTATGAATGAGTTCCTCTTTCATTCAAAATACAATGACTTTCTACCTTTTTGATGTCTACACAGATCCTTCTACTGTGGACCATTCTTTTCCATTTTTAATAAGAGAATCATAGAGATGATGCACTATCAAACACCTATCAAGATAATTCCAGGTCCATACTCGTGTTGTCACACCTGAGTCTTACATAAGATGACTAAATGCCTATACTAATGGGCTGTTCTATTAAGGAGGGTTCAGTACAGTACAGTGTGTTGACTGTTTAGATTATATAAAGGTCCATGATCGACTCAGTTTTCAAAACTAGCATGTTTTCACTGGATTCAAATCATTCTCATTGCAAAAATGTAAAGGCAATAAACCTATTCAAAGGTCATCTAGATCAGCAATAGCAGATGTTTAAGGGTGTAATTTTTCTTTGGCACACGAATTCTGTGTAACAACACATGTCAATCAGTGTATTTTTTTCTTTTGTTATGGCTAAGACTTTTAAATATATTTAAATAGCCCAACCAGAAAACTGGCACTGGCACTGTCAAAATTTCATGAAATTTGTTTTATGGTTAAATTAAGTAATGGGGTATCACAGCACTGAAGAAACCACGTAATAGCACAACAAGTTTTTGTCTGTATTTGAGTATAATAAACTATTCCCAAGAGTAAAGGAAATGCTAAAATGCTTCTGAACACATCACACTGAACAGCTTCTAGATGTGACATGGAATAATAATTGTAGTTACTGTTAAATGACACATATTTAGTTCAGCACAAATGGTAACGCTCTTTGGAAAATTACACCAATATGCACATTATTCTTCCAGCATGAACAGTCTTAAGTACATACAATTTAAAGGCACAAGTAATGTTCAATAATTTCAGCTAAAGATATTTCAATGGAATATAATTCTATTATATTTGCTGTATTAAGATGAGACTGAAGTTATTAGTTTCAAACCTTTTCACAACTGACCGTCCTGGAGGGTCTTGTGACAATGACCATGTTAATTACAAATGTAGATGGGGCTCTTTTCTATTATGAGGGTCTTACCTATTAAAGGTGTCTCAGAAAGCAAGAAAGTAATTGACAAAAATGACAGGCATCTTGCTTTTCTTTACAATCCTTTCTTGTTGGTATACAGAGGTAGAATGTGACTGCACAACACATTTGTTTAGCAACACGTATGCTAGGGGGTTGGGGAATTATAAATAAGTAAAGACCACACCACATCAAAAAGTTCTAAAAAGCCATATTTCAAATGTTATTTTTGTGAAGCACATGGAAATGTCTGTGCCTAAACATGCAGTTATGGGAATCATTTCTTGCTGTTCAATCAATGCTGTTTTTTTAGTGAAGTCTTTTGTTACTCACAAAGTGCAGATCATCAGCACACGTTACATGACAACCAGCATCGGGATTTCTCAAGCTTTTAAACTTGTCTCTGAGCAGTTCTTAGATCTACACTGATGATTTTAGCATAATGTGATCTAACAAGACCATGAGCAATCATTTTACTACACTCTGCAGATCAAAGGAGTGTCCCTTAATCCAATTTCAATTTTTTTTTTTTTTTACTGAACTTTTCAAAATTACTCAAAGAATACAGGTTATGTTATTTGTCTTTGCAATTCAATCAAGAGTAGGGTAAGGCAAAATATGAACAGCTGTCCATGCATTAAGCGATTAAAGCATTAAAAGTGCACTTAATATGCACGAAAAAAAAACCCTCCCACTAACAGGAAGGAGTTAATGCCCAGGATTACTTTTGTATCATCACCTGATCTCAAATCAGTTTACCTATTGGTCTGCTGTTGTCCGGCTTGGACAAATGTGCAGTCTTTTCACGAGAGGAAAACTTCACATCTTGAGATACAGAGTAGAGGCCACTTGTGACGCGTCTGGACGCGGGCTTGTCCTCGATCACTTGCAGGATTAGATTAAGCAGAGTTTTCCTTTCCGACTCCTTTACCTCCTTGCTGTCCATGCATTGGCTGGAGGTGATGAGCAAAAGAATCATACTCAACAATATGTGCCATCTCTTCTCAGCCCGCATGGCTTTCCAGCCTGATAAACGAACAAAACAAGCAAACATAGTCAATACATCCTCGTACTAAAAGTTCTGACCGTGCGTAAAATACACAGATGTCAGAGCAGTGGCGCAGTGGTCCTGTGTTTATGCAGTAAATATTACATCCAGATTCGAGTCCTAAAACTCTCGACCTGTTTACACTCTGTACTTTCTGCAAATAAAGGCTAAATTAAATAAATAAATAATACGAGCGTACCTAAATGTACATGAAATGACCCAAATCCAACTATTCTTCATTGTCTAGGCTACATGTTTAAACTTTTTGAAATCTGAGAACTAATCAATTCACTATATACTACAGTCTTAAAGTATGTACTCACATAAGCAAACATAAATAGAAACTTACGCGAATATATATTGGTAGGTGCTTCTACCCCTAATGATGTGCACGAAAAGTTGTCAGAGAAAAATATATCTTCCAACAGTTCCTGTTGTCTCGTGTCTTTCTTGAGAACATGCGTCTTGTTTTTATACGTCAAGTGCGAAGCTTCTTGAATGTAATACAATCGATTTCGGGTGGGTGGCAAATGTAGACATCTTTCCCTTAGGTTTTTTTTTTTTTTTTTTTTCCTCAACTCGTGGTCAGTTCCTTTGACATTCGCCCCTCCTTTCGTTTCAAATTCATCACAGAAGTTCAGATAACTATAAAAAAGTGTCTCAAAACTCCTCTCTGCGGTTTATTAAAAGATTCATAGCTGGCAGAGGGCTGGACGCGTAAATGTTCTTGGAGATATCCATCGCGCCATGTCCCCCCAGGGAAATGATGGGGAACCTCAAGTATCCATATATCCAAATATACTTGCTTAAACGTAGCTGAGCTGTGAAAATAACGCTTGGATGTTTTTGTTCATGGATGGTCGGGTCTTGTGACTGCACTAAGCGCGCTATCCTGGTAAGCCCCGCTTGTTTCCACCTCCCAACTGAAGTTTGCACTTGGCTTTGTGCTGGTATTACACGCTTAATGCATAAATTCCAGGGTTCTTAACTTTTGTATGTCATAACAAGCAAACACAGATCAGTGGTCTGATTGGAATGATATTGAGAATTTAAATATTTTATAAATCATCACATTATTTCAAACTGTTCTCACGCCTTACGTAAAGCACTCGAACCTTGATTATTTCTTTAAGCTTCTTAATATTTCTCTGTAGCCAGAGTTTTCCCCCCAGGGGTCTGTGAAGGTCCTGCAGTGGTCATGTCCTGGAAATCTGGCCTTCAAGTTTCCTATCGAGTTATGTGGGTATTTAGTGTGATGGTAATTACATTTTCCACTTTTGAGGGAAGATCTGAACGAAACTTGGCTTGTATTAATAGCAAAGTACAAAAATAGGCTAATTAAAAATTGTTGGGAATTTAAATTCTGAAATACTCTAAGAATGAAATTCTCTAAAGAATGGTGGCATTGATGGCGATATTTATATAATAATAATAATAATGTACAGCAGTTATTTACTATGAAAACATAAATAAAATGTATCCTATACATAAATACCAAACAAATGTAGCCTACATTTTTACAAAAAAATAAAATAAAAAATAAAATAAAATAAATAAAAAATAAACTGACCTTGGCTTATTAATTACAAAATAAGAAATTGTTATGAATTTAAATTCTGAAATGCCCTAAGAAAAAAAAAAAGAAAAAAAAAGCAGACACTTTTTTAGGAGAAATTAAAAAGTCTGGGTGGTGGACAATCCTATAATAGTGAAATAATAGTGACTATAATTAAAGTGACAATAGTTTAAGGCTGTGATCTACCCATTAACCCTAGACTGATGACATTAATGATCTATCCAGGGGATCCCTGGGTGTATAAAAGTTGTAAACCCTTCTCTGTTGAATTCATGTAAAAGTACAATGTGAAAAGACATGAAGAAATGTGAAGTTTCACACAGCTCTTGTTGCTTTTACAGGGATGTCACTGAACCTGCTTCTCATATGGGAATTTGAAGGAAACTGCCTTGCTCCCTCCTGACTTCAAGTTGCACACTGGGTTCATACTGACATAAGGAACAGAAAAAAATAATCTTCAGATACTTAAATGTCACATTTGGACGAGGACATTTCAAACTGCTTTACTTTTCAAGTAATTTTTGAACTTTACATATGATCTTGACAATGGAATGCTGCATTTTCGACATTGCAAAACTTAATCTCAGCACAGATATAAGCTACACTGATCGCTGTCCTAATATGGCCTTTAACCAAATACCTAAGACATATGATTATTGGAATGCTGTAGTCTGTTTACCACCATAGGATGTTTTAAAGCCTCATATGAACTCTCAACAGTTACGGACAAGCAATAAAGATGTTGTACTTGGCGACATCAAGCGGTGTGTTTTTAAACTACAAGTAATATCGCCTTACCCCTACACATCCACAGTAGATTAATAGTGCATAAAAAAACATTTTACAGTTGTTATTTACGTCAATAAATATGATTTTGAATTAAGCTCTGTAAACTTATATCTAGCCTATATCAAATGCCGAATTTCATTCTAGGAATTTTCGCGTACCTGTTGTTAAGATGTCAAAATGTCACGTTAGGGGCTGAATAACTCACAATAAACTAATAATAAAGTTAGTTTGCAACTAACAACTATATTGGTAATTTGGTCGCACTACTTGAAGGCATAACTTAGCCAGTAGCTGAACTCTCCGCGAAGTTATGTTTAGTCGCATAATATGACGTTTACCAGTCATTCTTGATCCTCACCGCAGAACACAAGATCCAGGAGGCGTGGTTTTATCTAGATCCAACTCCTCCCACCTTAAATATACCGAAACCTACCCGTCTCCACCCCCTGATCCCTAAACCAACCCATCCCCACCCCTAAACCTACCATCTCCACCCCCTAGATGTGGATCCAACCCTGCTCCCTGGATCTCTGTTCTGCAGTGAGGGGCTACTGGAGACATGGGACAAAACATGTCCAGCAATTGTAACTGCTATCAGGTTTAAAAAATAAAAATATTTTCAATTGTGAATGTCATGGGGATTAATAATAGAATGTATTTAATACAATTGTCCCCTTCAATTTAATTTGATCATTACTATGTGAAATCTATGACACTTATTGTCAGAGAAGGGTTCAATCATTCATATGCCATAATATGGACAAAAGTGTTTTTTTTATGATGAAAAAGACCATGTTTTATCAAAAGTTACACTTAATAATATCTCATATCAAAGCAAGGTTGTTTTTCAGTGACACATGCATGTTTCATAAGGTTTCAAAGGTCTGTTCCCACTTTTTGTCAACATCGTCAGACATTCATTAAAATGTAATAAAATCAGGGGCAGCTGTCACTCTAAACAACCCCTTGCCACATTCCTCCTCTGCAGAGTACATCACTGTCAGACAGGCTCTGGTCAGTTTTATAGTTTTAGAATATTTTAAATCCTAATGTTAATATTTCCTGGGAACAACCATATGTCAACACCATCTTTGAAATATTTATATCATTTTATTCTCCTGATTAGCATCTAGCATCAACAGAAAAAAAAACAAAATGGCTGCTACATGAATCCATTTGTTTTGTAAAAGAAATGCCAAATTTGTCAACACCGTCAGATGTCACCACCATAAGATTTTGTGTTCCAATGATATATCAAAATACTTAAATGTGACTCTTGAATAAAAGCTTTATAAACAATAACATACTCACTGTTTGTTGTGTTTGTTTTAATACAGTAATTGATTGATTCAATGTATTTGATAGTTAAAAAGACTACAAATTCAGGTTTTCGTCACCACCGTCAGATGTGTCAACTCCGTCAGTTCTGTCACCTCCGTCAGGTACATATTTTGATAATATTTCATTATGAAAATTTATATTTGTTGTGGAATTGTTGGTCACATGTGAAAGTGTAATCTGTCTGCTAACATGAGAATGTGTTTTGAAATGTTAAAACATCTTGAATGCTGTTAAAGATAAAGGTGAAATTATATTACACAGTCCAAGGTAAAAAGCACATTTTGTTAAAAAAAGAGAAAAGTTGGAAGGTTGCATCAAAGCATAGCTCAGTAGCTTACAGATAATATGCATAAAGAAGTTTCATTTGTCTGAGTACAAGGTTTTAGTTTTACAATTTTGCACCCTGTTTTGTCCCACTTCTCAAGAATGACTGTTAAACCTTTATTGATTCAATAAGAAGCACTAAATATATTCAGAAGAAGCATTTTAAAGCTGTACGTACCACTTTTATCTTGTTATGGTTAATGTTTTGAACTAACTGTCAACCTTAATAAATGAGATTTCCACTAATGTTATATTTATTTAAAGAGTGTACATGTCAACAACATCATATCAGACAGACAGTTTGTTGAAACTGTTGAACAACGCCCGTTGTTCGTGATGCGTCCAGTAGGGGGAGCAAGATATACGCCGAAATAACGGCCGTTTCTCAAACGGAAGGCTGCATCCTCCAGAGGACGCATTTGCAGACTGCTTGCGTCATCAAGCCTGGTTTATTTCAGTTAACTGAGCATTATATTCAAATACAATTTTAAAGAATAGATGGATTAAGCAGTATAAAAATAAAAATGGGTATTTAATTCCTAATCTAATCTTTGAAAAAAAGGGTGAGCTTGTTTTTCTGTTGCAATGCAATTTCGAACTAAGTAAGATTCCAGTTAGATTAAGTAATTTTCACAGGCAGGTGCTTCTGTCTTGGTTACTTATCTATAAACATAATTTTTCTCCAAACAAATGTATAATTTGGAATAATAGGTATATAACATTTAAACATAACCCTTAGTTTTTTTCAAAAATGGGTTGATAATGGAATTATATTTGTTAAACAGTTATTTAATTAAAATGGGCACCTGTATACCTATGAAGAATTTCTTCAAAGGTATAATATTCCAATAATCCCTAAAGAATATTGCATTGTGTTTGATGCTATACCATCTGGTTTAAAATGTCTGTTTAAAGGAAATGTGAATAATGACAGTGTGAGTCTTGGATCTGATATTGCAATTAAAGGAGTTACTATTATTGATAAGAGATGGAATAATTACTTTATTAGGAAGTTACTTACAGAATATAGCCCAATATCTTCTAAAACATTTTGGCATTCTAAAATTGAGTACACTGATTGGAAATACGCATGGTTGCTGCCTAAAAAATATTGCATAATAAATAAGGTGAGAGAAGTACATTTTAAAATACTTCATCTTGTGTACCCTGCTAAAACACTTTTTCTTAGGTTTCGTACTGATGTGGATGATAGGTGTGACTTCTGTGGAGCAGAGAGGGAGGATGCTGTCCACTTATTTTTTTAATTGCATTTATAGTAAAATGTTTTGGATAGATTTGTAAATATTTAGGCATGAAAGTTTATTTTTCTGAGAATGATGTATTTTTCTATTTTAATAGAGAAAGTTTACCACCAAATGTGACCTTTATTGTTAATCTTTGTTGATTATGGGGAAGTACCATATACATAAACAGAAATGGGCTAAAGGAAAACCCAATTTTTTGTTATTTCAGATAGATATGAAACATAATACTACTTGGGTTGAAAAATAGTAAAGCAAAACGCACTAGGTCTATATGTGAATCTTTTACGCTATTTGTATGATTGTCTCATACCTTTTTCTTTTCTTTTTTATTATTTTATTTTTCATTATTATTATTATTTTTTTATTTTTTTGTATCAACATTTTACTGTATGTTCTCATATTTTACATATTGTAGTTTATGTTCAGTATTTTTCTATACAATATGTTGGAATGACTACTGTTATGTTCATTGGCTGTAATATGACTGATATTTAATAAAAAAATAAATAAAAAAAAAACAGCATTATATTGGCAAGTCATAAGCATATTACGCAATTTACGCTTAACTAAGAATAATGGTCAAATTTATAACTGTTAATAGAGAATGAGAATGTGACGTAACTCCTCATTCTCTATATTCAAAATTTGTTGGTCTCCAATATGACTCGTTACTGACAATGAACAGGCTGCGCTAATAATTGAAATATTTTAATTACATTTAAATTGTCTAAATATAGTTTATCAAGAATAGAAATGGGGGTATTGTCATTTTGAACTTGAAAAACAATGACATGGCATGAATGATGACTTATGACTAGTCTGATGGTTTATTGCATTTTTGGTCTGTGCTGAAGTGCCTCAGTTTGGTCAGTTATTTCTGTGGGCAAGGAAGGAACTTGAAGAATGAAACACCACACTGAGATGTGCAGATCCTAGTACACACACCCCTCTGTCTCAAACCGCTCAATTAGATGTAGACACCACCACTCCCTGATTGCAGGCATGTCAAGCAAACAGAAAATGAAATGAAAATGAAACCAGCAATAAAATACTTTTATTTTTTAAGGAAAAAAATATTAAAGCTCACCTGAGAGAACTTGAATGGAACGTCTAGCACGGTGTAGAGGGCATACTGAAAAACAGTAAAGATTAATTTCCTGTTTTACCATTTTCCTACCATGAGCATGAAGACACCACAATCATTGCTGTTGGTCTGTTGAGGAAGGACCGAGCATACGAAGATAAGAATTTGAAATAAAAACAGAAATAATTAATACACAGAGCTGGAAAAGATGTAATTGTAGTTTTGTGTCACCCCAATATCCAATCCTGTGGCTTCTGTCCACTGTCCGGGGTCGAGACGATGTGCCATACTCCTGAGATTAGGGTAAAAGACACAAATTAACATAAAGAGCCATGGGAAGTCCTATGTTACCAAGCTTATGCAACAGCATAACAGCATATGGCCATAAATTAAATCAGCATTTTTCCTCCTCTGCTCACACCCATTTCAGTCTACTGGACATCCTCATCCACAAAGACCCATGATTTTGTTTTGCTGGTTTAATTTATCAAGACCAAACCTTTACTTATTAAACAAGTTGTCATATTCACATCATGCCCATTATGGTGAAGAGCAAAGCTGTTAATATGACAATTATCTCTTAGCTGTGGACCTAAAGATGTCTCTGTACTGGTCATCTCCAAAACCAGACTCATGATTACTATAAAGGGCTCTAGTAGGAGGATCTCTCTTAAGAGTGGCTTCAGTACCTATAGAGACACATAAGCAGTGGTTGTGGCCAGGGAGTATAGAGTCAAGTTAAGTCACCTTTATTTATATAGCTCTTTTAACAATACAGATTGTGTCAAAACAACTTTCCAATATCAAAATAGGAAAATATTGTGTCAATAATGTAAAATGACAAGATTAAACACTCAATTTTCAGTTAAAGGCATTTCATTATTGAATTCAGTGATGTCATCGTCCAGCTCAGTTCAGTTTAAATAGTATCTGTGCAATCAAGTCAACGATATCGCTGGAAATTAAGTGTCCCCAATTAAGCAAGCCAGAGGCAACAGCGGCAAGGAATCCAAATTCTGACCAAGACAGAATGAAAAAACTTGGGAGAAACCAGGTTTCAGTCAGCTGCCCTCTCTGGCCAGATTTGAAACCAGTAAGCTAATTCAACTGCAGCAAAGCTGTGATTGTAAAGGACAATCTGATTCCCGTGTTCTTGTCCCTGAAGGCCATCTAGGTAACGAGAGGTCTTCACTGGGGATCTGTCTCTGGGGCTCATCTAGGTGTCCTAATCTCCGCTGATGCCTAGGCTGTAGAGGTCATTCTAGGTGCTGATCCACCATCTGATCTGGATACTGGATCAGATCTGGGTGACTTGACCACTGATCTGATAAGGACTGGATCTGAAAGGATATCTTGAATAAGAAAAACAGACTAATAATAGCGTAGATGCCATTCTTCTTATGATGTAACAAGTACATTGGGTGTTATGGGAAGTGTCTCTGTCTCCAAGCTGACCTAATTAATGCAGCTCTAACAACTTTTTAAGGTTTTGAATATTAAAGGCGATTAGTGTGTTATGTGTACGCCAGGTTAAAGAGATGGGTTCTTAATCTAGATTTAAACTGATGAGTGTAGTCTGCCTCTGAACAGTATTAGGTGATTGTTCCAGAGTTTGGTGCTAAATAGGAAATGATCTGCTGCCCAGTTGATACTGATATTCTAGGCATACCACGTGGCCAGAGTTTTGAGAACGCATGGATGTGGAGGACTATAATGCCATAAGAAACTCACCAAGTACTGGAGGAGCTAAAACCAGTCCAGGGCTTTGTATAAGTAATTAACAAGATTTTGAAAATCTTTACGAGCTTAATTAACTGCACTCAGTGCAAAAGACAGAACCGGTTAATGGCCTGCTACTGGTTCTAGTAAGGGTCTGCTGCTGCACGTGGACCATCTGGCTGATGGCTAAGGGTGAACAGCCAACCAATAAAAGGTCACAATAATCTAACTTGATTACAATGCAGTTGAATTAACATTTTGCATTTGACTTTTTTGAGAAGGGATAGGTCCTACCGAGGATATTTTTAAGATGAAAGTACGCAGTTTTACAAATGCTAGAAACATGGCTGTCAAAAGGAAAATTGCTAACAAATAGCACACCTAGGTTCCTATCTGATGACGAAGAATTTACAGAGCAGCCATCAAGTGTTGTATTGTGTTCTAAGCTGGATACATGGGGTTTCAGGTCCGATAATTAACAATTCTTGTTTTTGCAGAATTTAGCAGTAATTAATTATTCATCATCCAGTTTTTTTATATCACCTATGTATCTGCTAGTTTCCTCAATTCTTGGTGTGTCACCCGGGCTGCAAAGAACAAGAGCTGAGTATCACTGCCAACAGTGAAAGCTAACACTGTGTTTCCTGATGATATTTCCCAAGGGTAACATGTAAAGTGTGAAAAGTAACGGCCCTAGTACTGAGCCTTGAGGTACTCCATACTGCACTTGTGATCGATATGATACCTCTTTATTCAATGCTTACAAATTGATGGCGGTTAGATAAGTACGATTTGAACCACGCTAATGCACTTCCACTAAACATTACCAAGAACAGCCTGGTGGTTGATGTTCAGCACAACTTCTGTCCCAAAGACTCTTTTGAAGGCCTCTAGTCTTCTCAAATTCTTCTGACTGTTGTGGTGGTGTATGATACTTCTCATGGGTTGATGGAAGGGTCATATTTAGAAAGTAGTTATTTTTCTTTAATTTGCTAAAGAACTGCTCCACAACCTGGCTATTCACTTTACCCGCAAGTTGGGCTACGAGATCAATCTTGCAGAGAACATCCCGTTTGTCTTTTGAGTTGTCTTCATGAAATTTGTCATTGAGGACATAGTGCTCTGCTGAGCCTGTAATTGGGTGGCCATGGCTGTCTGGGACTTAGCAGTAATAGAAGTATAAGGCCTACAAAGGTAAAGTGGCAGTCACAAACATGACAAAACAAGCCTTTTCTTCTCACCTGAGGCACCCCAAATCTTTTCAAATAGTCGTAATTTGTCATAAATCTGTCTAGATTTCATCGCAGATGAAAGTCTCTGTAGGTCACTTTTTGAGAAAAGAAATCAATTTGACCTTTTTCTTATAAAGCAAATTTTTAAGCCTATCTTCAGAGACAGTTATTTCGAAGCTCAGCTTCTTTGGGTTGGTGGATTTTCTGGAACTCTGTGTTGAGGCACTGATGGGACTTGTGTGTGTTTCTTCTGATCCACGGCGCCCACAGGTGGACAGTCAAGGGATTGTCGCTCTGTTCTTAAAGGGGTCATCAGATGCAAAATTCACTTTTCAAGTTGTTTGAACATAAATGTGTGTTGGAAGTGTGTGTACACATCCATCCTATAATGATAAAAATCCACCCAGTGTTTTTTTTTAAATCTCTGTTTTAAAATCCCCTCTCTCAAATCAGGCTGTTCTGAGAGCCCTGTCAGAATGACGAAGTTCTGTACAGACTGCTCCCATGATAGTTGATTGACAAGCCGTCTTACCTTAGACCCGCCCTGAGTGAGCTGAGTGAACCGAGTGAGCTGTAAACAGTCCGACTGCCATTGTGTTGACTCCGGTGCAGGAGAAGACAAGATGTCTCAGATTAAGCGATTGAACTGCTTTGTTGTTGGATGTAATAATGAATACAGCCATCTCATTTACTCCTGACATCTGAGCCGCTGAAGATGCAGAGGATTAACATTACTTTCACTTTGAAGGGAATGCGCTGATCTCCAATCTGCCTAAATGTGTCTACGTTCGCACGAATCATTTGTGATCCAGCTTCATCTACAGAAGAAGTGAGTATAAGGGTTTTTTATGAATCTTTGCAAATCGCCTTTCCTAATAATGTACTAGTTAGCCAGTTTCATGGCTGAAGTTTACAGTCTGCTCGTCACTCCACGGAAGAGAGGGGCGGGGGTCAGCAGAGCTCATTAGCATTTAAAGCAACATGGACTATAATAGCTTGCTAAAAACAGAGCTGATTTTGACAGGTTTAAAAAGGTGTTTTTAAACTACTATTGAGAAATTTTAACCATAGTATGTTATAGAATTTTAATTAAGACTAAAGAATCATATCAACTTGTGCAAAAAGGGCATCTGTTGACCCCTTTAAATAAGAATAATGACAGTAAAAGCAAAAAAAATAAATAAAAAAATAAATAACATACATCATACCAAATGTCAAGAAGAGACACAAAAGCAAGAGAATTACTTTTTACAAAGCCACGACCAATCATTTGCAGTGACAGTTTCTTCCAAAAGTCTTCCATATCCACATTCCCATTGAAATCCTTTGGTGGTGGTTTGATGTCACTCACTAACAGCATACAGAAAGACAAAATATTAATAAGATGACCTCTACAATAGAAAACAGTAGATATATGCCTGCTGTGGCTAAATATGCACAAGCAGTGTCAAATCACCCGGAGAGTATTTGCCCAAAGCACAGAATACCAGTATGGTCCATGCCAACATACTTACATGACATATTGAATGTTCCTTTTCTGTGGAGATCCATGATGACAATGGGAGGATGATCCCCGCATATCACACAAGAGTATTTGTACTCGTGACTTGTGAGTGCCTAAAAATTAAGATGGAGCACTGTTTTGGCGGGAGGAAACTGTTCCCCTATGGTGAGCTCCAGACACTGAACCACTCTCCCAACAGCGCTGTGGGCCTGTGGTCAAAGATAACACAAATAATAACCACTATTCACTTCTTAAAATCCTGCAAAGCAGCACTATTGTATTTCTGCTAGAGGTAATGGTAAATTATTTAATAAGATAACCTGACCTGTAGCATGTTTCAAATATGTAAGCATAGAGGGAGGTCAAGAATAACACTGTCGTTAAATCTCATCAGGAATGAGGCTGGTTGGGTATGTGCTTGAAAATGAAGGCAGACGCAGGTGCTCAGGAAGAGCTGCAGGGATGGTCTTGTTGTTCATGATGTACTGAATCATAGATTCAAGCTCTTTTGTCGGGGGGTACAGTAGGCCTACGTCATCTACAGTTTCATGAACTGGACTGGTCTGTTCTGTGCTTTGGACTGTCCGGAATAGCTGAAGCTCAGTCTGGAAGAGGTGCCATTTTGCAATGTATTTATGGAGGCAGGATCTTCTTGATCTGGCACAAGGACAATGCCAGGTGTTCTGCTTTACATCATGTGTGACCATTATTCTTCCAAGTTGGGCATAATACAATGCATGTGGCTCATAGACTGAAACGCACCTCTATAAAGATGGTGTTGTAGCCTTTGTTGCTACAGACAAGGGTTTGTTGTCTTGGGTGGCCAGGCTTTGTCTTTGTAGGCAGTCTGTCTTTCTTTCCCCGCCAAGCCATTTTAACCCAACCATGTCTGTCAGGGTATTTTCTGACAGAGTAGGAGCATCAACAAAGGATCCACAATAGTCTAGTGACAGGAGGTGATAGCATCTGTAGTGGCTTAGTCCACTCGTCCTGGCTAAGTCAATGTCCACTTGACAGGATGGCAACTTACACCTGACGCTCTGCTCTGCTCCCCAGACTTTATAAACAACATGGGCTGGAACACTTGAAGAAAGAAAATGTTTCTGGACAGCATAGACACCATTAGCTCGGTCTATGCAGTCAGAATAAAGGTGATGGCTTGCTGTAATGTCGTCCCTATATTTTGTGTGTTTCCTCTCCGGATGTTTTCTTAAATTTTTTTTTTTTGAATGGTAATGTGGCAATGAGGGCATTTTATTATAACAGCTGCACTGTTCCATAGCTGCACGGAGGACCTACTGGAGGTCAAGGGTGGCACATCAGGAATGTTGGTTGACGTAGTGGCGGTCAATTGTGGCACATCAGGAATTTTGGTTGATGTAGTGGCGGTCAATGGTGGCACATCAGGAATGCTGGTTGACGTAGTGGCGGTCAATGGTGGTACATCAGGAATGCTGATTGATGTAGTGGCAGTCAAGGGTGGCACGTGAGGAATGCTGGTTGATGTGGTGGCGGTCAAGGGTGGCACATCAGGAATGCTGGTTGATGTAGTGGCGGTCAAAGATGGCACATCAGGAATGGTGGTTGATGTAGTGGCGGTCAAGGGTGGCACATCAGGAATACTGGTTGATGTAGTGGCGGTCAAGTGTGCACTGCGGATCTTACATCCTTTGAGGTGGACCACACAGTTGTCACGACGGAATAAAATTGAACAACATACAAAATGGTAGTGTAGTTTTGTCCTACAATTCAGACTACACCGGTGTATTGTATAATCTG
>JAFVLL020026670.1:0-19078 GCA_021397915.2 Tor tambroides
GTTATTTGTTTATTCAGCAACTGTTCCAAACCAATTTGGCAACAAAAACCAATATCATGTACAGGGCCGGATTTACCTCATATTACTGAGCCAGGATCAGTGATCCTTAGCTGTTATATTAGCTTGAGCTTCAGAAATGATTTGGAAAATGTAGCTTTTGTTGACGCTACCGCGCTACTTGATCAAAAAAAGAGCTTCGCTACTGAAAAGCTATTTGATTCAGAAAACAGAGACACTATCACCACGCTACTGAGAAATTTAGTTAAGCTAGAAGCGTTACTACTTGTAGCAACGCTACTGCCCAACACTGCATTTGACTTTACATTCCAAGCATGTAAAAAAAAGAGTAACTTTCCTCACTCAATGGCATCCGGAACCTCTGGGATAATTTGAACACTCAATAAATTTACTACTGACATCCAGACAACCAACTCAAACAGCGGCCGACTGCTCCAAACAAGAATTTGTTTTGCCAGAGTGAAATGAAGCGAAGCTGCGACTGGGGTTTTAGACTCTTAGTCCCAGCTTTCTGAAACGGAAAAGTCCTGTCAATGCAGCTCCTTTGCATAAATGTATGCCTACTGCACAGACTTGCTGAGTTAAAGTGTTTCTTTATTACTGGAGGCCACTTTTCTTTTTCCCAGAGCTGTCAGTAGTCATGAGAGCCAGATGAGATGCTGAGGAGATGTGACAGAGGTTGTCTACTCTAATAGATTCTAGCCCATGAGAGCAGCTCCATTTAAATCAGACTCTGTGTTAATGTGTTAATGAATCTACCGGTAGAGCTCCAGGGGGAGAGGCTAATGTAGAGGGGTAGTTTTCATCATGCTAACCGCTAACAGGGGCGGAAGACACAGCCTTGGCATCTTCAGAGGTCAGCACAGGATGTGTTATTGAACGTTATTTCTCCTCAACAACAGGAAATTTAATAAGGAAAGTAAAGGAGACACTGTAAATTTCAACCCAGACTCAATGGAAAAATCTGACTTTTTAAGTAATTTTTTGCAAAATGTACTCTACATGCATGCAGTTTTCAGCTGAAATGAACACTAGAAGCAGTAAAACACCAACAACTTTGAATCTTTTCCCCAAAAATCATGATTACAAGGCCAGATTATTGATTAATAAACACTTATTTTCACACGGTTCTTTGCACAATACTATGTTATGACCTCAAAACACTTTTACCATACTGCATGATTTGTAAACTTATACATCACATAATCAGTTCTAGGTGTATGGCTTTTCTGAAGGAGTAAACTTGCTTGTAAGCCCACCTGGTACAGCATTGCACTTGAGGTACGAGTCCTGTGAAACATGAGTCACAATAAAAGAGCTCAAAGGCTTGTAGAAGCAAGCTAAAATGACACGGTTGCTTCACCAAATATGTTTTTATCTCCAATTTGCTTTTGTTAATGCTATCAGCCAGGTTTAAGCTAGGGTTTAGTGTAGATGAAGGTATGTTATTTTCAGCATTAACCTTTTAATGCTATTCATTTCATTACTGAACTGCCATGATACATACAACAAATAACATAATGAAAGGTTTGTCTGTTACTCTCTCTCTCTCTGTCATCATTTTGGATAAATCAGCTTCACTTGATTTAATTTGGGAAGACACAAATTTATTAACTTATCAAAACACTTCTGAAAACAGCAACGAAACATTCTGCAAAATATCTTAATGTTCCACAGAAGTTAAAGTAGTTAAATTTATACAGGTTTGGAACAACATGGGTGAGAAAATGATAATAGAATATAAAAGCAAACATTGCATATCTGTACATCGAAATACACTCACAGAATTAAGCAGACCGTGTTTGTTTCTTGGAGCAGTTCTGTTGAAAATCCTCTAAGCTCTCAAGCATATTAATGTGTCAAACCACATCTATTGATCACAGTGGTAACGTCTTCCATTAATGCTCATGAACTCACAGTCAGCAATGAAAGTTTCCCCATCAGCATACACTGACTCATGCTGCCTGCACAGGTTGTGAGGGAATAAGTCTTTGTAGAAATGTGGTGAAGGATGAGGCACAAACAAAATTTTGAAGGTGGAAGTTACTGTGAGGAATGTTTATTAAAAGTACAAGTTAGAGGAAGGCGCTTAGTGGGTCCAAGGTGCCATAACTAATCTAGAGTTTGCATCCTTCAGTGCATTTGGAAAGCATTCAATCTGCTGCTGAGGTACATAATGCCTTGTTTAAATAGAAATACTGTAAGTTTAGCACAAAAATTGTAACCTTGTGTTATCAAATCTAACATTATTGAGACGGTGCAGTTTTACAGAGAGAGACACAATGATGGTATTTGTAGAGCTATGAGTCCTGATCTAAAAAGAAATTATTCTCTGATTTTTCTTTTAATTTAAAAATAAAAAATTAATATGCGAAAAATCATTTATTCTACAATGTAGAAATTCTACAATCTTGTATCATTTATGCTATCCATCATAATAGTGTAAATCGAACAGTGTCTTCGACCCTGCTGCTGGGAACACACTGTCCTTCAAATTTTATTTCCAACCTGCTTCAGCTCATCTGGCCTGTGATGTTTCAGGTGATCCTAAAGACCTTAATTAGCTGGTTCAGGGGTGTTTGATTAGGATTGGAACAGAACTCTGCAGGACAGTGGGTCCCCAGTAGCAGGGTTGAAGACCTATGGTGTAAATCATACATTATGATGAATTTTGGCAAATGATTAATTGTGCAAGTTACTGAGGGAGTGCTCAGCAGTCCTGCTTAGTCTACTACAAGTGCCTTGTGGGGGATCAAACTCACCCCACTGAGATGCCAATGCCGCTTTTGTCCTCTCCTATTCATCCCTGATGGTGAACAGGTGTTTGCCCACATGACCAGCCCATTATCTTTCCCTATTGATGGCTCCTGGTTGAAGCACAGGCACTGTACAATATGTCACCAGAGGTTAGCTGGCATCCAAGCATATGCTCATGCTGACATTAGAGGCATGCCAATCCATTAACACTATCAGATGCGCCACTCACTCATGCTAATAGAGGGTCCATGGTGTGTGAGCTAACAAAACTTTTTTTGCTCTGTTTTTGTTGATTTAATGACAGCTTTATCTTATAATAAATTAATCTCTTAATAATAAGCAAAAGCATAGTATGATATAACCACCTTTCAGCCATCTCAAATGGACTGGGATCCTGCAGGCTGCCTTGTTTGTGGGCATAGATTGGCTCAGCTGCATGTTGGCATAATAAATCCACTTTTTCAGTCTAAACATACACTCGCAGCTTAATGCATGGATGATGTTCAGCAAGCTAATAAATAAATGATGAGGCTGACATGCACACAGCTCAACAGGGTCTGTGATTTGCTTGAGTAGGAGTATGGGCTGAGAGTAGGGTCAGTTTGGGAGTTTAACACAGTCATCCACTGTGCTTCAAAATGTTTTGATGTGACTCAGAAAAGATTTGGTTATGGCTCAGTGAGCACAGTTTTATTAGTACAGAGAGAATAGGCCAGTACCCCTGAGGGGTCATGAAAAAGCTTCTCATTGTACTTTAAAATAGCAAAGCTGTCATTCAGTGCAGATCTTCAGCGTCAGCTTTGGTGCGTGAATAAGGGGATCTGACATTTCTCTGACTTAGCATATATATTTAAAGCATGTTGAGCTCAGTGTCCTTAATACAGTACATCATGCTGGAGAAGATTCATACATTGATTCAGATGAACGACTGAAGCGGGGCAGAGTGAGCTGTCGGTCTCAGAAGGTCTCTAGGATCACTGCCTTAAAGCTTCTCATCAACACATAGATGAATCCTGAGATGGCACATCTATGGACCACCCGCAGTCTGTTCACTGATGGTCTTAAAGGCTGTGACACACCAAGCCGACATCAAAGAACTAGCAGCGTTGCATGTCTGGGCCAAAAACTAGTCAGAGTGAGTGGAAATAACTCTCCATACCAGCAGGTGGCAGTAGTCTGTATTCCTCATTCAAAAAGAACAAAACAGCACTTGATTACCATTTTGAATGTGATTCCTGCTGATCAGTTGTTCTTTTTCATCATTCCTGATGGCCATGTTGTTATGAAAATCTTCACATATTGGAATGCTGAGGTAAGATGAAGATGAAAAATCAGAAAAACCTTCTGTTTCCCTTTCTGACTTTGTTGTTTTATCACTTATACCACTTTCATTTTTCTTTTTCTGCACTGGTTCGCTAAGCTGTACAGCTAGTCAGAGCAATGTCTCTCACTAATGCCGATTCTACGTATATGCACAAATGGCCAACTAGTGCCGACTGTGCAGAACACACTTAGCTGACAGATGCTTATCAATGCTTGACTGACAGACTAAATCAACATTCCCAATCCAGTGCCCTCCATATATGCAAGGATCTCTCTCTGATCAGAGAGAAGTATAATACTGTAATACTTAAGCTTTTAATTAGCTTTTTTGTGAGTTGTAAGGGAATATCGCTTACCACAGCTGCAGTTTTCAGGTAATTTGAATAGAGATTTGCATCATTTATTTAATAGTCCCCATAAATTGTGAATGAGATGAAAGTAAGGAGGGTGAAGCCCATGGTAACACATTAGTAGGGACCAATTCTCACTATTAACTAGTTGCTTATTAGCATGCCTATTATTAACATATTGGCTGTTTATTAGTACTTATAAAGCACATATTCTGGATAACCTATATTCTAACACCTAAACTTAAAATAAACTGTGACTAAGCCCACTAACTCGGGTTTAGCACCTACAATCTACACTATGCAATTTGCACCGTTTCCATGTGTGGAGATTTTTATTTTTATAATCAATCATTCTGGATGGAACCAGCCTTGGGTCACCATCAGAACGGTGGTTCACTAATTGCCATTTCTTTTATCTTCCCACATTTTGGGATGTCCATCATGCCTTGGAAATCTTTGATCCACAACTCATCTACTGTCACAATGTTCTGACCCAATGCTTACCATAACCTGTGTGTGTCAGATATTGCCTTAATAGATCTCATAATTAGGTTTCATTACTAGATTTCAGTTGTGGTAGTTACACAGATGAATAAAAGCATATGTTATTTCAATGTCAATGTTCAAAATGTTTTGGTTAGCGCAATATGTTGTATCAGCCTGAAGGCTGCCCTAGGTGAGTTTTCCGTAGATTTCGTAGGAATTTCTTCCACACACCTGTGCTCGTAATATCTGTTTTATTTGCATCAACAGATAACAGAAACTTTGGCGAACAACCTTCAAGGACTCCAGCATTAAAACTTTTTTGGGCTGGTTATTTTTTCTGTGTTGCTGCAGTTCATTGGAATTCAAATCATTCAAATCCATTATTGAACACTGTTGCTGTAGCCTGTTTTCAAAATGAGCTTGAAAAGCTTATTGACTGTTTACATACACAAAAATACACTAAAAATGATACAATTTCCCAGATAACATTTAAAAAAGCTGTGCCCATGTGGCATTTTGGCAGTGTCATGACTAAAGACTATTTACATCAGGCATGCAAGTGCTGCCTAGGAATGAATACACTTACAGGCACATAATCACATTGAAATATGCTAATCTTTTTGGAGAAATGTTCTGAATGGTAAAGGTTTTGCCACTGTCGTCCTTTTTTTTTTTTTTTTGTAAGACTGCAATATTGAGAGTGTGTACAAGAGAGCAAATTGCAGCTTTTATTAACGAAACAAGAAGAAAATCTAAAGAGTATGATATATGTGGAACTTACAACAGTATATATCAAAGCAAAACTTAATGAAAACTTCAACATAAGCATTCTTGGGACACATAAAGCTGTATCTGAATGGGGTGGTGATAGTGTTTAAAAGTCTTGTCTAGTATAACCTAAAGGTTATTGATTTGTAGGAATGATACGCAAACTGAAAAGTCTGATATCCCTTATCACCTTGGTGTCCTTGAGAAAGGCACTTTACCAGAGTTCTTCCAAGAAAATGTCCTATAAGTTATAAATTTTTTTTGGGTAAGAAAGCAGCTGCTGAACTGTATCTGGCAGATCTCTGCAGACTGTGTACTTGGGTGTAAATGTGCATTTAGGACATTTAGAACAACTGAATATCTTTATTTATCTGAAACTTTATCACATTAAATCAGTTTAAGGGCTTTATGTGTCACACAAATGACACTGAACACAATAAATGTAAAGATTTTACTGTGGTTGCACTACAGAACTTTGCCTCTTCATCGCCATCTGTGGTAGATCATCAAATTGCATGTGACTTGCAGAGTAGTTCCTTTATGACAGATGTGCTCTGGCACTGATCTTTTGCATGGATGAATCTGATGGTTTGAGGAATAATGGTTACTGATAAACACCATATCAAAGCAGATCATACTCCACCAAGATCTGACCTTTAGAAGATTTTCCAACAAAGCTTATCTCAGAAATCATATCTGTCGCTGTGGACCAGATTTTGTTTTCACACAGACTCTGCTTCTCATTTTCTTTGTTTTGACAGTGGGTGATTCCCAGAAGTCAAAGAGGGTTGTTGTTTTGAGCGGTCCAAGTTAAATTCTAGTTATCTGCTAGCTAGTTGACTAGTTTGAATTCTACATAACAACGCTAATTATTGTTGTAACAAGCTACTATCAGTACCCACACATTCTGTGCTAACCGGAACTTTTACGAACAAGACAATGCAAGCTTACAATTTCCCAATAAGTCTGACGTAACATCTTATAAAATAAAATAATTTCTTTCTTCTGAAGTCGTATGATAATTTTGTAAGAGGAACATAAGTGAAATATAAGATCAGACTTGGATACACTACACAAATGTTCAAATCTGAATATGTGACCCTGGACCACAAAACCATTCATAAGGTTCATTCATAAGGTGAGAACTGAAAGCTGAATAAATAAGCTTTCCATTGATGTATGGTTTGTTAGGATAGGACAATATTTGGCAGAGAGACAACTGTTTGAAAATCTGGAATCTGAGGGTGCAAAAAAATCTAAATACTGAGAAAATCACCTTTAAAAGTTGTCGAAATGAAGTTCTTAGCAATGCATATTACTAATAAAAAATTAAGTTTTGATATATTTACGGTAGGAAATGTACAAAATATCTTCATGGAACATGATCTTTACTTAATACCCTAATGTTTTTTTAACATAAAAGAAAAATCAATAATTTTGACCCATACAATGTATTTTTGGCTATTGCTACTAATATACCTGTGCTACTTAAGACTGGTTTTGTGCTCCAGGGTCACATACGTTTTTAAAACTAGCCATCAACTTGTTTTTTGTTGTTTTTTAAACTAGGCACGTTTTTTAAAAGTTACATACTGTAAATGTTAGAACAAAACATTCTTAAAGTAATGTTTATGAAACTTTCATATAACTTTATATCTAAAATTTGATATACACTCACAATGTTGAGAGAAAATCAGAGATCAGCATTCTCTGAACATCCTTATGATGTTATTTGTGCTTGATGCAGGTTCTCATAATATTTAGAGAAAACTTTCTTAGAACAGCATTTTCCAAAATCCCCTTATGATGATATTTGTACTTAATTAACTTTTTAAGAAATGTTTTTGTTACCTTTATATAACGTTCTAATCACAACAAGACAACTGGAAATTTTAATATTCTCAAAATTTTAAAAATAAACTTTCAAAAACATGTTTTGGGTGAAAACAAAGGTAGTAGAACACTGTAATAAACACTTTTGTAACCTTTAAATAACATTGTAATCACGACAAGAAAACTAGACATTTCTAAATGTTAGAAACATTTCAAAAATGTTTTAATCCTAAATTTGTTACCTGGGCATACACTTATACCAACTTTGTAAATGGTTACAGAGAAAAAAAAATAGGCATCATACACTAAATGAGTAAGGAAAAACACTAGCATAGTTGTTGTGAACGTAACAGACTCGTGCAGAAACAAGCACCATGTTGCTAGAAGATGCATGACAAATGGAAACAATATGCGTTTTAAAAACTGGCTCAAAATATCAAATGTATTTGATATTCTCCAACTGCACATTAGCTTGAAGCTAAAAACGTTCTGTGATTTTCTGTGAAATCCGTCAACTTTGACTGACCAAAATCTGCAGACAGGATTTGACTATATTATCAATCTGCCGCAAAACATCAAGGTTTTTGAAGCTGAATGCGAGCGCAAAGGAAGTTTCGAGAGGAAAAAGAGAATTACAGCAATGGCATGGCAGGAGAGCTGTGCCCCTAATGATGTGTTTGGCCTTGAACTCAGTGGAGATGAGGAACAAGAGAAACATTCAATTACTCTTAATCAATGCATTAGAGCTAATCAAGGGGAAGAACACAGCTGCGAATACTGGGGAGAAAAAGGTCAGGATGAAAATGTTCCATGAATTAGGCATGTCTATATCCGACATTTAAATGAAGCTAAACATATCATGCTGGCTTAACAAAGTCAACAGACTGTTATTGTAGAAACCTGCTAATGTACACACTTAGTTGACTAAAGATACGTGTTCCAAAGGCATCCAATTAGTCCGTTGTTTTAAAAGTAGCATTGATTTTTAAAAGCTGAAGGTGAAACACATGAAATACTAGCAACCATCTATCCTGCACGAATTGGTGGCTAATTTGTATGAATTCGTACAATCTGATTTATACATTTTCATATGATCTTCTTACACCACATTGACAGTTTATGTTTAGAAGTGGGGTTGGGGTGGATGTTCATGCTTTTTTTCTAAAAATCATGTTTTCTATGGTTCATGTTGTACGAATTCACATGAAATTGCCACCTCGTGAAATATTTACATTTTCCTGTGACATCGGGTTGGTTCAAACTTAAAATCTCTCTTCTCTATTTAAATTACATATAAGTCATATAACCTTCAGACATCCAAAGTTTGTCTTGACAAACCTTCCTGTTCTAGTTAATAACTCAAATTTTACATAAACGACACTCTGGAAGTCTAAAGTACACATCTGAACCAACCTTCACTGTCTGAAAACAGCGTCTTCTAATAGTGCTGATTGTTCTAGGATGTTTCACAAAATACTTCATAAAAAGTGCTGTTCAAATGATGTCACGGAACTAGTTTTGCAAACTTTGTGACCCGTGTACAGGAGGCCAGATGGTGCTGCATTTCCAAAGCAGCTGTTCCTTGGAGATCCATAGAAACGACTTCTGCTAATGAGAGGTTATCCACACATACTGATGCTCTGCTGCTAGTACATTGAGATACCGGCCTTTGCTTTCATTAACATTTGCCCAGTATGAATATAAAAAATGAATATGTCTTCACATTACAACCTCCACCAAGCAGGTTTATACTTCTCAAGGAAGATGACAGTCTCTAGACCAATTCCATTTAAACTCGGCCTTGGTCTCAAAAGATTCCTGCCTTAGGCAGTACGTCCACTGCCTTGTTGCTATATTTAGTGACTTAAGCTCCTTAGTGAATTCATTTTTGATTAATAGAGTTGGGAACAAAGAACTACTCTTTATTCAGAACCTTTTCCATACTGTACAGCGATAGAACCAAATGTTGTTTGTGAGATTTTCCTATCCATCTTCTACATGAACTAAAAGATCTAAAATGGAATTATTCAGAAACCAGAATCATTAAGTGCAATGAAAATGAAACATATTTTAAGATTCCCATCTCTAGTGAAAAAGGTTACTAGAGGTTACTAGCTAGAAGCGATTTTTGTCTTTCCTGCATTCTTTGATGAAAATTATGGTGAGCAAAGAACATTTAAATGACACAAAGACTGCAGGGGAAGCTCAGTGCCGCTGTTTCTCTGGGCACATGGTTAAATTGGCAGTACTGGACCTAGTAGAACACTATGTCTCTCCATATCAATCCAGTTAGCGGCTCTCTAGGTTTGTTGTCATGCTCAGTGGACGCTGGTTGGCTGCTGCGACGGCTTCTTTCATCTCTAGGTTATCACCAATACACACTGCATTCAGCTTGAAAGCACATTCTGTTGGAATACAGAGCTTTCTGTGGCATCTACGCAACATAAGCTTCACAGAACCAGTCCAGTTCTTAAATGAATTTCAATAAAGAGCTTCTAATGGAAAGTGAATAATGAAAGTCTTTTCTAAACACATAAGTTGATTATTGGAGACTGCAGAGTGTGTCCCAAGGCTGATAACTCCAGCATGTTCATTTGGTTCAGCAATATCTCAAGATTACTGCTGTTATGACTTAATACTTTAGAAAATAATGATCACCATTCTGTCATACTGAACTTTTAGAAAATGTATGTATGAGTTTACAAGCAATAAACTGTTTTACCATAATTTCTATCACCTGTTTTCCTGTTCTGAGTCATCGCACATTTATTTTTGCTCTTTTACCTTTATTTTATTGCTTATGCTCTCTTAGTTTTGTGCAGGAGTTTATGTGTTTGGATTGTTCACAGGACTGGATTTTATAATGACTGTAATACTGGCTTACAGCTTTACTCTATGGAGTCACTGTACACAGATTCCAGCACACATTACAGTCTGCCTCATTACAAGCTTTTATTCAGATGAAATCCAATTAGTTACAACACAGTCCATGCAATTCCACTTTCACAAAAGGGCCAAAACGTAATGGTTTGAACATTTCTGACCTTCCTGAAAAGTGCATGTATTATTCCAAAAATGGATAATGAATGGAATTGGACATTAAGTCTACTGGCTTTTTTTTAAGGGATGAGCCCTTCAAAATGCCCTGGCCCAAATTCTTGTTTCAACAGGAAATTAAACTGTCTTTTACAAGTGCTAATTTTGGACCCCTCACATGAACTAAAGCAGAGTGATCTGTCACAGGCACTGCCACGGCCAAACGCTCACTATCAACATCATTTTAAATAACAGTTTCTCCTATTGAATTCAATTATACACTGCGCTTTTATTAGGGCCACTGAAGGACGCCCATGGGCTCGGCTTTATTTATCTGTTTTAAACAGTCATTCTTTAGCATGGGTTTCTCTGTGAGAGGAACACACACACCGCATGACGTTCAGGCAACAATCTAATAATTCTTACATAAACCTTGAAGGTGCCTATTGTCGCTATCTTTGCACTCAGAATGATGGATCCATTTGTTTTATTGATGTTTTAGCACTAACATGTAGACAGATCTTTATTCTGAGAGGGCTGAAAACATTAGCCCTGCTTTCAGAACATTTCAGAATCATGACAGTGTAGGAGGGCAGAAAGACAGAATTGTTGAGTTAATGTGATTATTCATAGGATAGTGGAACAAATGAAAGGAATAGTTCTGTCACCATTTACTCACCCTCATGTCGTTCCAAACCCGTATGGCTTTCTTTCTTCTGTGGCACACAAAAGGAGAAAATCTGAACACTGTGCTGCTTGACGCAAAAATAATGAACAGGAACTGAAGCTTTCAAGCTACAAAAAACGACCATGAGTGTAGTTCATATGAAAGTAGAGCACTATATTCCTGGTCTTCCAAGGGCATACGATAACAGTATTTACTGTCAATATTCAGTCAATATTTACTGATAATCTTCCCCTCCAGAGGACTGTTAATTGCAGTGACTGGACCATTGACTGTAGAGACCCTGATCAGACCAATGTATGAATTAATCATTCAGACCAGATCAGCGATTCACTGAAATTCCCACACAAAAGCTGTTGTATCCCATACTGCAAACATATGTATTTTCAGATATAGTTTAAATAAATAATAATAATAAAAAAAATCCCCAAATATTGCTAACATAGATATTAAAATATATTTAGATCTAAACAGGTGGAGCTGGGGGAGGAGGAGGGTTTCAGAGAAATTCTGATAGCACACTACAGGACCATATTACAATGAACTGAACCAGACTATATTTTAATATTTAGCAAGCTATCTTACTGGCTGCACAATCAGCATAGGCCAATGAGCTTGTGTTGTAGTAAATAATGTGATTGATAGTAGATTGCATTTAAATGGCATATGCCTGTGCAATTTATAGTTTCATGTATTTATAACATATTTTAAAAACTACAAAATATTTTACAGCAAGCTGTGCTGTTTACAACATATATTAAGCATATATCTGACATATTTTGACCAGAAATTATTATTATTATTATTATTATTTTTGCTGCATGGGATGGATTTATAATACATGAGGTGCTTTTGTGTCCTTTTTGAAGCTTAAAATCTTCTGAATTCCTTGCAATTGCATGGAAATTACAAAAATGGACAGAGATGATGACAGAATTTAAATTTTTGAGTGAACTATCCCTTTAAAATGATTCAAACGAAACCTTACAGCGAAACTAATGGCTCCATACTCACACTAAACTCACAACACTGGCACATATAAGCTTAATTAGATCTTAGAATATATGAACGCTATTGATTCATGAAAACAGATGTAAATGTCAACTCATATTGACATTTAGTCATCATTTTATGGCCTGGTCCTGTGTGTGAGGCATATTGATGGGGATTACTTAGTAGTAATAAGAGAGAAAAAAGCAAATTCCCTCCTGCCATATTGAACACATCAATCATCATGATGAATATGTTGCTGATTACAAATTCTAATGAAACAAGGATGGGGCTTGCATTGACCCGTACAGTGAATCTACCAGAGTAAAAATGAGCACCAGACGGAAGCTAGACTTTCATTACGACATAATAACTGAGAATGAATGATCACAGGGTGGTGGGAAAAGAAATTAGCTTTGACCTTTTGTATGGTCGAGAGGTTCGAAAAGGTATTTTTTCCTCATCTACAGTCAAACCAAGAACATTCATTCCCTGAAGGTCTGAGGCGGATTGCACAAGGAATTGTAATGTCTCTGTAGAAAGCAAATAATATTTTTCTCAAAGGCAGGACTAGTTTCGTTAGCCCCTGTTGGTTGATGCTGGAATTACACACTCCGGTTTCAAAAAGCATCTTTGTAACCATTAACAGCTATTCAGAAGTACTAGCTTAGTGTTTCTCAACCTTGTTTTTGCAGCTCTTCCCAATAAATGGTTTCTCAAATATGTCCCTCAATCTCCTGCAAAGTTTAGCTCATTTTAGCTCAAACTCACTGCCTGCAACTTTCTAGTATTCCTGAAGACATTGATTAGCTTCTTCAGATTTGCTTGATTAGGGTTGAACTCTTCAGGACCTCAAGGGCCAGAGTTGAGAAACCCAGTCCTAATCAAACACATCTGATTCAACTCATTAACTCAGTGGTGTCCAATCCTGCTCTTGGAGGGCCACTGTGCTGCAGAGTTTAGCTCATTCTGAAACAACTAGTCAAGGCTGGTCTTCCAATGGTTGTCATTTTTAAGACCCAGATCTCCCATAGTCTTGGCTTACTAGAAACTTCCCTGTGTCAGGTAAGGGAGAAATCCAAACTGTGCATTGTAGATGTCTTTATTGGGAGCTATGCTGCTTGTAACAATGAAGCTCAGGATAATTACTGAAGGGTTTGAGACTGTGGATGTTCTTGTGGTGCTGTCATAACATAATTTTCCTGCAGCTTCAGAGTAATTAGTCAAATGGCATTTACAGCTCAGGTAACTGAGTTAAACAGAGCTGAATGCCCCTGAGCAAAGATTGGGTACTTACATCCTAGCAACACATCCAGGCAGCTGTTTTCTATCTAGGGAATAGATATGCAAATGGAGCCAATCTGATTGAATACAGCAAGACCAAAATTGTTGGTTCCAAGCTCACATTTTAAAAGCATATTTCAAATCAACAGGAAAATAATACAAAAGCTGTACCATAAATTGAAATATCATCATTTGTTCTTTATCTTAATTTAGGATAAAGTGGTTCTCAACTAGGGTGCCTCGGCACACTTTCAAGGGGGCTGCAAAATGGCTTAAAATATTTAAAATAACACAAAATATGCTTTATTTACATTATGACACAAAATAACATTGACATATTTCTTATTTTATTTTGTTCTATCAACATGTGTCATTTGTATTTAAGACCCAGGGTTCACACAATCTTGGTTATTAGAGGGAATTTTATTAATATGAATAAATTAATATGAATGATCTGTTTACGTCAAATTCTACAATATTTTAAAATATGGTCTAAAATATTGGCAGAAATTGCTGTTTGTAATTAAAAAAAAATCCCATAATCAAGAATGACTGGAAACATCATGCAAATTAATTGGTCATGAAAAAGTGAACCCTGTGGTAAAATATGTTCTTGAAACACTTGGGTTACTGTGGTATTGTAGCAAAACTAAAACAAACAAAAATAATAAAAAATAAATAATAAAAAAAATAAAAATAAATAAATACAGTGTAACTTAACTTTAACTAACATCTGTAAAAAAAAATAAAAAAAATCTAAAAATAAGAATGGAAAAATTATTAAAACTTTTACTTAAATTAAAATGTCAATTAACAATCAATCCCCACACACCTGAAGGCAGTAGATAGGTGTGAAGGAGACAGACACCAAAAAGGTCAAAACCAAAAAACAAAATCCCGCACACTATCAGTACTTGCAAAAGTATCAAAAATGGTTTTAACAACGTTTCGGTCTCATACCTTTATCATTAAAACTTAAATGAAAATGAAAACAGAAAATAGCAAAAATAAATAAATAATAACAATAACAATAATAATAATAATAATAATAATAATAACATTAATAATAATAATAATAACATTACTAAAATAACACTGCTTGGAATTATGGAATATAATTATTTCAATTTTAATTATTTCTAATTATTTTATTTAATTATTTTAAAAAGCTTGATAACAAGCAGTTCTGTCAATATAGCAAAAATATATTAGCCTACATGGGGGGCTTTCGAATGTTGCCTTGGAGTCAAAAAGGTTAAAGTCAACATGAAATGGAAGTTGCAATGG
The DNA here is from genome assembly GCA_021397915.2 of Tor tambroides. NCBI lineage: Eukaryota > Metazoa > Chordata > Actinopteri > Cypriniformes > Cyprinidae > Tor > Tor tambroides. The sequence goes on from JAFVLL020026670.1 coordinate 14,818, forward strand.
TCTTTTCTTCCCTATTGTGATGTATATCTGAGTGAAATGACTTCTTGAACAAGAAAAAAATGTAGAGAAAGAAAATTGGGGGTTTAGCCTTAAGAGCAGGTTTGAGAAGAACTGTTCTAGAGTGAAAAGACAAGGCATTGTCTTTATCAGTTATGTGACTGGCTCTTTTAGCTGAAAGGCTGGACTTCATTTTGTATAACTATCATATCGCACATTGTTATTTCTCTGTTCTACAAGTTGCCTGTCTCCTCCTCATTCTGTGTCTGACTTGTCCTAATATCCAAACAGTCAATAGCTATTAGTTTAAATCACAGCTTGACAAAACCATTATTTGTTACTTGCTATTAGTCGGCTGCAGTAGGTGTCCGAAAAAGAGAAACACCAATTTTGGGGTGTGTTTACACACAGAAGTGTTTAATAGAGGCTTTCTCATTGGGCACACTGCTTATTGCCATTTGCTTCTGGTAATGCTACTCTTTTTAATGAGACACTGGCTTTATTTGCGTGATGCTGATTAAGCTTAGTCTAAAAATGCACTTCAGTCTAGGACTATACATGTAAGGGCTATGGTCCATAACGAATTACAGCTTCAGTCTGATTAGTAATTGTTCAGAAGAAAAAAGTGAGATCTAAAACAGTCCTGGATGTTGGATCTTTTGAGCTTTCCAAAATAATTAAGGCTGATAAAAGCAACACATAACATATGCATTATCTTCTCCATCTGTTTATCTGGATAGAAACCTATTGAAGTTCAAATGGTTGTGCACAGTATCACTGCAATTTACTGTAACTCGCATTAAATACCCTTTTAAATTGCGAGGCAAGCATCATTTTCTGTTCTGTGAAGATATATTTCCCATTATATATTTTATAAATAAAACTTTGTTAACTCTGTGTATCCTTTATGAACCTTTAACATCCATGGAAACTTTCCAATGCTTTAAAGGCTCCTTGTAGTAGAACTGGAGTATTTTTAGATTATTTTGAGATCCACAATTTTCACAAATTTCATTCTAAACAGCATTTGATTGGACAAAAATTGCAATTATGACTGGGAACTTTGGAGATTCATTACCTCATATTACAGCCGAGAAGTAGACAGTTTCTGTAGTGAATGGAAGCTAATTATTTATTTTCTGAATTATTATTATGGTTGCCTTTTCACAGCAAAGCAGTTGAACATGACATTACAACATTAGTAATTAAAACTTTAGAAGTGAGATGAAGCTTGAGGCATTAATACTTTTGTTTCATTTTCCCTGAACAAAAAGACAAAAAGAAATTTTACATTTTTAAATTCGACAAGCGCAAACATTAGTAAATTGCGTTGGGTGATCAATTTTAATACTCTCCTTCCAAAAATTTTGCATCTGAAAGGGAAACTCCTACACATGCATATTCAATAAGGTCAGGTGCAAAAACAACTGTGTCCACGCCTTTTCAGCGCTAATTCTTCACTGTGCATCTTTAGTAAATCCTGACAGTACTATTTCAGTGCCAAAAGATGGTTTGCGTTTGCACAAGCTGTTAGTAAATCTGGCCCTATATCTGCTAAAATTAATTTGTCAATCTTTAGAAGTGCACTAGTGTATAGAGCAGTTAGGGTCTCTATTTTTAGTGCTATAGGACAGAGCTTCTCAAAGCTGTCCTGGAGACCCCCACCACTGCACATTTAGGATGTCTCCCTCATTTAACACACCTGATTCAACTCATTAGAAGAAACTGCAAGACTTGAATTGTGTGTGACATCCATGACATCCAAAATGTGCAGGGGCTCCAGGAGAGCTTCGAGAAGCACTGCTTGGGTTTTCAAACACATCCCGGAGGCCCTGCAGCACTGCATATTTACAATGTTCCCCTCATTTAACACACCTCCAGGACAGGTTTGAAAACCCTTGGGGTATATCATATCATATGTGCAAATTCGCTGGAGAGGATGTATTTTATGCAAGTCTCAGGAATCAGGAACTCAGAGCACACAAATCTCTGACAACTCACAATGAAACACATGGAAACAAAAAGGAAAAGTGGACACCTGGAGACACAATCAAGGGCAACCAATCAGAAATGAAAATACAAAATGACTACAAACTTGAACAGGAAACTCAGGAGACAAAAAAATTATAACATAAGAGTCCAAACACAAGACAAAATTAGGAACATGTGACACCGTAGCTCTCAGCCATTTTGGCTCCAAGGCTTGAAGACCCAAGACTCCTAGTTTCTTTAAATGAAATTTCAGGATTCTAGAATTTAAAGGCCTGAATGTTCTTCAAGTTTCTAACCAATGATTTTAACATGACTTTACATGAACATGACTTTACCAGGTATTCATGATTTATGGTATAAGGTTAAAGAATTTTTTTTTTTGGAAATATATGAAACATTTTGAGCTTGGCATAATTCTAAAAAATGTTGTTTATTATTTTGTTAATTCGCATGAGTTTTCCAGGTCTAGAAATCACACTTTAAAATTAGACTACTTGGGTTTTTCGAGACAATGAGAACCACAATGGGAACCCAGGTTTTTTTTTTTTTTTTTCCATGTTAAAGTCATGTTTAAAGTAATTTTTAAGTAATTGAAGTCAGCTTGAAGCTCTTGGAAAGAACAACTGTCTTACAGTATGTTGCTTTCTTGTGAAATGCTTTGAAGCACTATGACATAGTCAATATTTTTGTATTCATGTTGGGTCTCACTAGTGCCTTGGATGTTACACAAGAAATGATGAGATGACCTTTAAAATTCTTAATGTAACTTTATATCTATTAGTTTATTTATTGAATAAGTAAATGTACAATCATTTACAGGTAAACACTAACATGCAAGCAAGCAAGCAAGTTGAATCTATCAAATAACAAGATGAGGTTAGTATTGTAAAGCTATCAGCAGTAAGTCACATAGACACAAAAGGCCCTATTTTCTAACGTCTCTTCACTGTATTGTCTTCTTTGCTGAGATATGCCATGGTAAGATCTATCTCTAGGGGTTTCACTGCAGCGGCAGTTTTTATGAGCTGGAAGTATTATAGAGGCATTTTATGAGCAAGACTTTCTTAGAATGAAGATCAATAAATAAATAGCCTTCAATGTCTTCAGCATCACCCGAAATAGCTTTCAGCAGCACATGCTGTACTTGAACTCAATGTGACAAATGCCAGTTTTTGTTTGCTTGAATCTATTAAGTCAGAGGAAAACCACCAATGTTGTTTTAGAGAGAGGGAATCGATAATTGTAATCCACTCTCAAACTTTAAATCTATCCAGCTGTAAATTAATCCTGTCACTCTGATTTCTCAGCCTCGTCTTGGATGGAGGGATAGAGTGATCGGAGTGACACCGGTGAAACAGCAGTGTGTCTTATCAGTATGAACAAGCAAACACACACCGTCTGCTTAATGTGATAGAAAGTCTAGATGACAGATGAGAATAGCCCATTGTAATGCAAAGCTGCTGCTGGACCATTTTTGTCTCATGCTGATCTAAAATCTGTTAAACTTGTCAAGAAGTCTTTTCAGTTGCTTTGAATGGCCATTAAACCGATTTTAAACTAAACAAAAGGGGAAAAAATCTTGCTGATCTAAATAATTTTCATTCATTAATTACTACACTACTACTCAACCCAGGCTCATTGGAGAACCATGCCTGTGGCAACATTTCTTAAAAATTATATCATGTTTCTTGCCTGTTTTGCAACCCTTTCTCAAAAGAGAGTTGATAAAAGCACATCAAGTTTTATCTGGAACAGATCAGCATAAAACTGGAAATGTTTTATTTCATTGTTTTATACATTGCAGTTTAAAAATGAAATGTCCAGTAGCTCTAAAGGCTGGGACCCACCAAGCTAACTTCAAAGAACTAGTGGCAATGAAAGCCAACCTTGTTGTCACCTCACGGTGGCTGTGGCTGTACCAAAAAGCTGCTTTGAACATGCTGCACAGACTACAGCCAACTGCAAACTAGCACGTGTGTTCGGTAGGGCTGGGTATCGAGTTCGATACTTTTTAGGCACCGACCGAATTGCCTCGATACCACCGAGTATCGAAAAACGTCTTGTCGTTCGGTACCAAATTTCGATACCTAAGGGGTTAATCTCATCAACGTCAGTGAGGCAATAAGCCTGCAGCACTAGGTGTGTTTCACTAGAAGCGGCGCGCCGCAGATCGATCGGTGTTTGACATCCGCGAGAGCGATTCGAAAGCGTACAGAGCAGTCTGCTCTCTATATCGCGCCGTTGTGTTTATTACACACAGACTGAAGCGCGC
>JAFVLL020026672.1:0-65989 GCA_021397915.2 Tor tambroides
ATGCTAATGCAAAACTCTACTGAAATCCATTTTGAGTCAGATCTTCTGTGTGCTTTGCATGGAAGTTCTATTGGTGTGTTGTATGGAGTTTTTTATGTAGAACGTATCAAATTAAATTAAAAGGAAGCTGCCTATGCAGGCAGTACACTGCAAGCCAGCTCACTAGAATTTGGGATAGCGCTTTAGCCTGTGGTCACAATATATCTGAGATTTGTTCATTAGGTTTTATTTTCTCTCTCATCTCGTTTCTACATTAGTCACGCACTATTGCACAACCAGGAAGTGATATCAATTTAACATTTGTCCCCTCCAGCGTCATTGCCCTGTGACCTACTCAAGCTCTCTTTCTGTCACTTAACACCTGTTCATCTTCCCAGGATCCTTTGCTCCTCTTCACCTTTTGGTGTCTGACACACTTCCACCTGCTTGGGCCTGTCGTACTCAATAAAACAATACAGATTTGTTAGCCCACACCTGCACCGCTCCACCTGTTCAGAGTCCACCATGACTAAACCTCACTGACTTATCAGTTTCACAACTGTCATGACAAGTCATGGGCCACAAAATGCCTCTGTAAACGTACATAAAAGTCAGTTTTCTGCCTATGAGCTGCTCATCTGAACGCAGATCAGCAGCATAGGGCCGGTTCAGGCTGTGATACCCGGGGATCCATCATCGGCTATGTCATTAATCCTAATTAGATTACAGATGATGGTGTGGCACTAGACCCACAGTCCGTTATATTAAGCAGGAAATTTACAGCTGGTCCGATCGCAGATGTAACGCACAGTAGCATCTGGATGAAGCGGGACTGTTTAATGCATTAACGCTCATCAGGGAGGGGTGAAGAGGGGTAATTATCATTGATAGCAGCTCCTTGTGTTGTTATGGGCAGTGGGAATGAGGAAAGGAGATAATTGTATAATAAAGATTATTTTTAATATGAGTGTCAAGAGAGTTGTAGATTCAAACTCCAGTGAAGAGTTTTTAACCCATAAACAAAATTGTGTCATTTTTCACCTTCAGTTTGTTGAAAATCTATATGACTGACTTTTCTCTATGGAAAAAAAGGAGACTGTGGAATATTCAGGCTGGTGTTTTACATTTAATGTAAAACGATATGGATGGATGTTGTCCATCTTGTAAAGTAAAATGACAGAAAATAGCTTAAAAGTTTAAAGCACATTAATGGTCATTTTAATGTTTTTTCATATGGAAAAGAGCAGCAAAAACGTCATTTCCAGAGAGTCATATGGGTTTGGAACAACATAAGGGTGAGTAAATGATAAACTAAACATCTTAAAATTATACTTAGAAACTTAGAGAAAGTACCACAGTATTAGTGTTGTTAGCGTGAATTAAAAATCTTAAATTGTTTTTGCTAATCGACCAAACTAAAAAAAAAATACATTAAAATTTTTAAAAGTTGACGTACTAAAATATCCAAAACTAAATAAAAGTAAATTAAAGCTAAACAGAAATAAAAAAATAAAATGTGTGTGTGTATATATGTGTGTATGTGTGTGCGTATATATATATTAGTAAAAGGAAATAACAAAATTTAACTAAAACTTAAAATTATCCAACTCAGTGCAATTGCCATGCCTTTCCAGCTGAGTTATAATAGCATAGTAACAAAAAAACAAACACACTCTAAAAATGTGCTTTTTGAGATATTTACCAAAGACATAACCAGAGATAATAAGCCATCTGCAATGATGACTTAATAAATATCTCAAATAGTGCAGACCTTCTTTGTTTTTTTTTAAACTTACAACTAAAATTAGATTTAAAGAAAATTAAATCTGAAAATATAAAAATAAAGATAATTCAGAATATTAATAAAAACTGTGATAGTATATAAGAAATAATAACGTAACACTGCACAGTTTGACCATAGAAAACAGAAAAATCTTTTTATGAGCACTACCATGATGGAAATTTCATTTTATTCTTTGATGTATTTTACAGTACAGTGTAAATAACTCTGTTCTTCCGTCTCTTCAACACCAAACCCATTTCAGAAGATCAAAATAACACTGCTTTCAGTATGAATAAGATGCACAGCGAGAGCTTCAAAGACGGTTATTGCTACAAATTATGCCTCATTATACGGTCATGCATTTTATATTTCATCCTTTTCAACATGTCCTGATATTTACATTTGGGTCTGCTGGCACAGCTGTAATTGTTTTGGCAGCTGTGTTCTACGATTACTGGAGCAGAGGCTACGGTGAATCCAAAGTGTCATGCTGGGAAATCAGGCGGACCGCGGCTAATGAGAAACACTGGTCACGTGATCTGCAGGGGTGGCCCGAGCTGCGCCGGAGACACCCAGGCAGGTGTTGATAATCACGTTGCTATGGAAACTGAGAGATGACACCTTCAGAGGTCTGTCAGTACAGGATTAGCGTCATGCGGGCGCTAACAAACCTTTGGTTTGAGCACAGCATCTCGACACAAATTAGATCGGAATGATCCGGCCCGCTCTGCTGCCAGCAAAGCAGGAGAGCGTGCAGATGTTTACATTCCAGGAGTTTGATTATATCTTATCTGAAATATTTGCACTATCACTACTAGGTGACATTGACATTCATGGTAATGTCACTCTGATAGCTGGTGGCAGCAGGACTGCCTTGTAGAATCACGTTGAAATATAAAATGGTTGGGATTGAGCACAGATCTGGTGAAGAACTAACAAGATGAATCCATACTAAACAGGACTTTACTTGCATCATTTATGCACACTGATGTTGCTTCAAACCCATATGGAGCAACTTCTTTCAAGTCTTCTAAAGACATGCTAGCAATGATGAAAGCGATGAGAACTATGAGGAAGTTTGTCAGCAAATTTTTTAAATGACATTTGTGACTTGTTTTTCCATTTATAATATAGTTGCAATAACTAAAAGTCCTTAAAACAAGATGAATGTACTTGAGAAACAACAATGCATAATGGTGTGTGCACACCAAAAGCAGAACAGATATTTGCATCGCGTTACTTGCTCTAGATTGCTCACGGGATGTTTTTCGCATTATTCGCGCAAATAAAAATATAATAATACTCTCCTCCATTTTCTGATACAACCAGAAGTGTCAAACCAGACATGTCAGTAGGCTCTTTGCTGATTAGCTTGTGCGACAATGTGTCATGCGAGTTTCCCGCACGATTTTTCAACTTGCGCGGAAGATGCGATTGAGGCAAATGTTGCGCGTTCGCAGCAGTCGCGTCACCCAGCGTGAATTCACGTCTGTTCATGTCTTCGCAGTGATTTTGTATGTAATCTGCTCGCGCAAATTATTACATCTATAAGATATTAAGACCGGTTTTATTTATAAGATATTAAGACCTGTTTTTAGAGAAAGTATCTTTAATAGAGATATTTTTTAATGCAGTGGCAGATTTTTTCCCACTTATTTTTTAAAGTTAAAAGCAAGGTTAGTTTAGAGTTAAAAAGAATGCGGTTAGATAAGATATTCACATACGGAGTTCATACATCTATGAAAACAAGTTTCAAAATCTTTTTTGATGGTCATCATATTTGATGGTCAAAAAATCTGAAAAACAAAACAAAACATGGTGCTGTTTTTTTTTTTTTTTTGGACACTACTGTGATGGTAAATGATTTCAAAGTATTCTTTGATGTACTTATAGTACAATTCAAATAACATGGTCTATAAATAATCACATATCTCATTCTCTGTTCTTCCATTTCTTCAACATCAGAACCATTTCAGAACAAGATCACAACAAAATGGTGCTTTCAGGATGAACAAGATGCATAGGGATTGCTTCAGAAATGGTTATCACTGCAATTTATGCTTAATATGGTTGTGCATTTTTATTTTTCATCCATTTTATTTACATTCAAGAATAGCTTCATAAGTAAATTTATCTAACTTAACATATTTAGGATTTAAGATATTTTTACTGGAAAACAAGACAAAGTCATTTAGCAGTAAAATTTTAGCGATTCTGCTTATCGATTATGATTCTTAACAATTCCCAGTTTTGCTCCAATAAGGTATTTTAAAAAAGAAACTCACATTTAAATGTCATCTGGTTCTTTTTGCAAAACAGTCTGCTGCAGCTGAATATCATGAACAAAAATCTGCACCCTAAAGAACACTTACATGAGGAACTCTTATCTGTAGTTTTAACAAAAATACCACAAGAAAGACTAAATAGTATAGATTTCAAACATTATTAAAGACAAGTAAACATTCAGTAATAAAATAAGAACAAATAAACAAATTATCAATAGCACAAATAAATATAACTGAACAAAGTTGAGGTACAGAACTTGTAATCAAATGTGAAATATCACTGTATAGTTTTCTTTTTAGAAATAAAATATAGATGAATCCTCATTAAAGTTACAAAAGTTATTCAGTCACAATCAGTGAGCGATTTTTCTTTTGTTCTTTGATTAACATTAATTGCACAGACAGCAACAGGAATGCTAAAGGCTGCTGTCACTTTAAGACCTGATGCACAGATCAAATATATATGTGACCCTGGACCACAAAACCAGTCTTAAGTCGCTGGGGTATATTTGTAGCAATAGCCAAAAATACATTGTATGGGTCAAAATTATCCATTTTTTTATGCCAAAAATTTTTTGCACCCTCAGATTCCAGATTTTCAAATAGTTGTATCTCGGCCAAATATTGTCCTATCCTAACCATACATCAATGGAAAGCTTAATTATTCAGCTTTCAGATGATGTAAAAATCTCAATTTCGAAAAATTGACACTTAAGACTGGTTTTGTGGTCCAGGGTCACATATGTTACACATTTGGTTCCTTTCTCGACCGTTTACTTTCACTTAAGACACTTTTGACACAATTTTGTGTGTTGTTTTAAAATTAAAGCCATGTGAATAAAGGCTTTTTAATTTTTCACACTACTCGAGTGCCTTGGATTTATGAATTTTCTGATAATTTTGTGTGTATTTGTCCATTCAAGCACATGATTACGTCCACGAAAGAGAATTGAATTCAGTATTCAGCATTTATTTGTGTGTGCTTCACAGAAAACACAGCGTGAGAGCTGAATTGAGTTTTCTTTAACATCATCTTGCGCTTGAACAGTTTAAAATCACATCAAAGTGCGCACAACTGAATCGATAAGTGGAATCAAAATGCGCGTTTTATCAAATCCACGATTCTTAGAAATTCGTAACTGGTTCTAAAATGCAACCCAACCCTACTGGTCGAACCAGCAATAGTGTTTTTATTATGAGAGGTGCATTTTAAAATGTTTTCAATTAAAGTTTTTTATCTTAAAGTATATGTGTTTTGGGTTCCTGAGTTTGCTGAGGTTCTTAGTAGGACTGTAAAGGTTGAAAACCCTGCTTGAACACATATTTAACATTTAATTCTGCATTTGCTAAACCTCTCTGGCTTCATACTAAAATTTTAGAAGCTGTCGACACTTGCTAAGTAACCATATCCAGCCTTGACGTGGACAGAGCGGTGCTTCCTAAAAAAGTATTTACAAAAATAATCGCCACGTGACTCCAGCATTTCTGTGACAGCCCTTCTGTAATCATCCGACCTCACAGTGGAATCACAGGATGGCCGGGAGTCACACATGATCTTATCTAAGACAGAAGGCTTCACGTGTCCCTCACGCCAAGTTCCCGATCTTCGCATTCCAGCGTCGCATTCCCCCAGTCACACGCTCGTGGTCTCTGATTTGAGTCGTTCTGCCCTCCCGCGCTGAGAGTCTAATGTCAGGCCTGGCGTAAGGCCCTGTTCTCTTTGGCCATATAAGGATGCTTTCAGTTCTCTTGTTAGCTGTGTTATTCTTAGTCTGTTTTGAGTGTGAAATGATGACATCGCCTGGAAGACTTGCCATGAATGGAGTTGGAAGCGATGTGGAAAGCACTTTCTTGGTTTACACTTTGATATCGAGGAACTGAGCATCTGGTACTAGTGGTGTTATTGTTATTGGAAATCCTTTGTGTTAGTCAGAACTGCATGTTTCTGATAAACATTAGTCATGGGCGTTACTGCGACAAAGCGTTTAAATGAGTCACGTCTAGAGAAATTATGTTTATCTTTTGAGATTCTCAGAAAGTTCTTTGTACTAGGAAAACAGTACAGTATGTTTTAGAGGTTAAAGTCAACAAGAATTTCTATTTGCAAACCAATTTGCATTTGCAGTTTGATGCATTTTCAATTAAAACCGTATATTCAATGTGAAAAATGTTGGGCCAGACTGTATGCATGGTTGCTAAAACAGTCTGTGGAGCCAAAGTGACGTCAGAGGAAAAAGAAAACTTGTATGAGAGGAAGAGTAGATTATTATATTTTGGTTAAAGATTACAAAGACAAATAGTTTTTTGATTTTGTAATAACATTTGCTGATGAAATGTAAACATGTATAAAGAAAGTACAGTAAATAAGGTACTGCTTTTTCTGTATTTATGCATATTTTAGGATGGCACAATTTGTAGCAATGTATGACTGTCCATGCTTAAGCACCAACAATGCCTGTTTGTTGATCAGAAACTTGTTCAGAAACTTGGCCTGTCCAGTTGAGGTGTGGTAGTGAAAGTTAAATCAGCCTGCATTCTTTTTATTTTTAAGTTCACTGATCATTTTAAAATGATACTGTTTTTTACCAATTATGTGGCACATTTCAGCTTAGACTGTTTTATGAATCTGTCTCAGTGTAATGCAGGTTTTGCAAAAATGTGAATAATGGTCCTGACAGAAAAACTGCTAGCAGACCAGCCAGAGTTATTTTACATGTAGTGGCCATCTCATAACAAAACTTAGTTTAATTCTACAATTACGTTTAATACAGTTATATATATATTGCTACCCCTCAAAAGTTTGGGTTCTAATTTTTTTTTTTTGTTCATCAAAGCTGCATTTATTTGATCAAAAATACCGTAAAGACAATAATATTGTGAAATATTATTACAATTTAAAATAACAGTTTTCTACATTAATATATTTTAAAATGTAATTTATCCCTGTAATGCAAAGCTGAATTTTCAGCAGCCTTTACTTACTGTAAGTCACATGATCCTTCAGAAATCATTCTACTATGCTGATTTGTGGCTTGCTCAAATAACATTTGTTATTATTATCATTGTTGAAAACAGCTGCTTAATATTTTTTTTTCAGGATTTTTTTTTTTATTAAAAAAAAGGTTTAAAATAATAGCATTCATTAAAAAAAAAAAAATCTAATGTCATGTTATATCTTTACTGTCACTTTGATTAATTTATTTTATCCTTACTGAGTAAAAGTATTCCAAAATGGTTTAAAAAATAGCAAAACGGAAACAGTCATAACTTCAGCTTTGCCGTCATTTCTTTAGAGGGTGGGGTTTTGTGGGTTTTGTTTGCAAAACGTTAAAATTAATTACATTAAATTGCTTACAGCACCTTCAATATAGTTTGAGCAATATTACGTTTATTTAGCTTAAGGTTAACAGGGAAGATAGCTATGCTGATTTATTCACAGGTTTCCTCTATATTTATGTGTGTGGGAGTGTCAGACGAAGTAGACACTAGTTGTCTCAGTGATATAAACGATTCCAAACATTTGCCCACTTCATTTTAACTGCTATCCATTTGTGAAACAATTATCATGCCTTATCCTCACCTCTTTAGCACGCTGAACATCAGTCACATCTGTTTAGAATAAACTCTGTGATTTTAGCATCGCAGAGATGATGTTAGCTGTGTAATAGCGTTTTCTTTAGACCAGCATGGATCATGTATAATTGAACAATCCTTTTCCTCTACCTAATTGCCCCCCTTCTTTCTTTCTTTCCCGCATGCCCGTTTTCCCCATCCCTTCCCCCACCAAATGTCATCGCCAGCGCGACTGCTGATATCACAGGACAGGACGGTGTGATTGACAGTCCCACGTCAACCCGGCTCGCCATTGCAACACCTTCTGTCGCATTTGAATAATGAGTGTTCGATATGTCGAGATTAACAGCCCTAAATGTCATTCGGCGTTAAAGGCTGCAGGAATTCCCTGCATTTGACAGCTGTCGCTGCCGGTGCTTTTCCACTAGGGCTGGTCTTCTTACGTACAACCAGCATGGTCAAGTGTGAAATAGATGTGCTATGTGAACCCATCACCTCTCCAAACACACACGCACCGCTCCACTGAGAGTGTTCCCTGGCAGCTGTCATTACACTAAGGTGTAATGTCTCCCTCTAAAGTGGACCACGCTGAGTAAGAGTGCAGTGGGCTGCTGTAACACTAGCTAGTGCTCGCGGCTAACAGCTGTCGGTGCCCAGGTCGCCTTACACACAAACATAACTATACATAACTGGGTGAGGTCTACCGAATCACCCTGCTATTTTTAAAGTAGTGGGAACTTCATCCCACAAGGGAATTTGACAAAAAAAAGGCACATATAACCTGTGTGGTTTTTTTTCAAGGTTTAACATTGTACAAGATAAATAATAATATAAATTAAAAAAATATTGTCCCTTATTTATTTATTTATTTATTGTCAAGTTACTGAAAAATCCCTTCTCGCATACTTTATGTATGTTTGTATTAGGGCTGTCAAACGATTAATCGCGATTAATCGCATCCAAAATAAAAGTTTTTGTTTACACAATATATGTGTGTCTTCTGTATATATTTATTTTGTATATATAAAGACACACGCATACAGTATATATTTTGAAAATATTTACATGTATTTAAAAGTTTATATTTATATTCATATAATTTATATTATATAAAAATATATTTAATATATAAATATAACATGTTTTTCTTAAATATATACATGCATGTGTTTGTATTTATATATACATAATAAATATACACAGTATACACACATATATTATGTAAACAAAAACTTTTATTTGGGATGCGATTAATCGCGATTAATCGTTTGACAGCACTAGTTTGTATGTATGTATGCATCAATTTTTAAAACTTATTTTCTATTTTGTTTTATTTTATATATTTATTTTTAATTATTATATATTTATCAAGTGCTTAAAATCTGGTTATGTATTTATTTATTTATTTCTCTATTTCATTTTTTTATTTGTTTTTCATTTTGTTTAATTTTCATTTTATTTTATTTTTCATTATTTGGTTTTTGTCAAGTAAACCCATCCTCCCCTACATATGGTAATGTATTTGTTTGTCTTATTCATTTTTCATTTATGTTTGTTTCATTTTTCATTTTATTTAATTTTTACATTTCATTTTTATTTTATTTTCATTCATTTTAAGTATTTGGTTAGAGCCTAAAAAACCCACTGTCCCCTACATCAGGTACTTAACTGTATTTATTATTTGTTTACTTATTTATAAAATATATTTCTAAAATAATTATATAGGATAAAGTAATAATAATAAATAATAAAATGTTTATTTATTAATTTTTATTTCATTTTGTTCTTTCATTTATTTTAAACTTTTTTTTTTTTTTGGTTGTTATTTGATTTCTGTCAAGTAAATCGATTCTCCCCTACATATGGTGATTTATTTGTTCTTTTTTTTAATTTGTTGCTTCCTTTCTTGCATTTTACTTTCCTTCCTTCCTTCCTACCTTACTTCATTCATCCCACAAGGGAATTGGGCTGATTTGACAGAAAGTGGTGCACATCCACAATTTGTCGTTAGTGTAGCTTGCAGCTTCTCGGCTAATAAGAGATGTGAAGCGGGTGGAGCACTACGGATGTATCTTTTATGGCAGATGTGTGAGACGGAGGGCTGATTTTCATGGGCTGTGGCTGTGTGTGGGAGGAGGGGAGACCCGCCGCATGGCTCCTGCTCATATGGGGAAGCCCACACGACCCTCCCCCTCCTGTCCGCCACTGCAGCAGGCCCCACCCACCCTGCATCCAGTAGCAGCCTGTGTTTGAAGTGTAGACCTTGGATGGCTGCAGCTTGTAGATGTGTGCGTGTATGTCTGGGTGGGGTGTGGTGGCGTGTGAAGAGAGAGATTGAAATACATACACATATGTAAGCGATAATACACCTTACCGACATTTAAGATCTCTCTGCACTGTGTCAGGGTTTTGATCACCCTCTCAGGGTTTATTTTGAGCAGCTGTCTGTACATTATCCCACTTGCCAGGCCTTATAATTACCAGATATCTTGGACATTGCAGAATACATGTATTTATTTGGTAGATGCTTTCTAATTAGTCCCTAATAATCAAGAAAGTCTCTAATATTTCACGCAGTCAATGTCTGAAGAACTGGTTAGTCCCTAAATGTTCCTACTGCTACGTTCTCTGCTACATTATTACAGGAAAAACTCCCTTAACCTTGTGTATTTTAAAAAAAACTCATCATTTCCTATACGCTATATCATTTTTGTTTTTCAGGTTTAAGCTTTATACAGAGGGGGGAATTTCCCCCCCTTCTGGTCTATGCATCCCTGCGGGGATAAAAACATCCCGCGAACCCGCTCCGAAGTCCCAATCTTAATCAAATAATTTGTGATACATGCTTTGAAGTCCCGATCTGAATCAAATGATTTGCAATACGCGATCCGATTGGAGCACTTCGAAACAGTGATTACATAGCTTTCTCTGTAATTTATTCGTTGTTTGAATAACTGTGGAAATGAAATCATTACAATTAATAGGCATAAATTACAATGTTTTTATTCAATTGTGATCACGTTAAATACAGTTTCTGTCATATTAAAAACATTTCATGGCATGTCACCTATTATCTGTTACTTAGGTCAACCTCCACCTATAGAGTTTTATACGCCTATAAAAAGTTTTCAAAAGCATCCCCCCCTCTGGTTTTTGCCCACATAGCCTTATTTTCATCGGAAAGTTATTACATTAAGATTCCAAAACCTAATTTGCATGCACTAAAACATGCATAAGCTCAATGGTGTTTATGAATATGTAAATTACATTGATTTTCTCACATACAGAATCAAATTAAGAAAATTACTTCACTGCAGTGTGAAGAAGGTGGGGTGTATCCAGCTTCAGGTCAAAGGTCATGGGGATAATAAGTGATCCAGAGGTCTTCAGTGTCAGAATGTGTCATAGCGTATGAGCATGTAGCTGATGATGTGTGTTACTCTGACAGAAAGATGGGGTTGGGGGGGTTTGACATCTGTCACATGTGATCATATCAATGATGGCAGCCAGGCCAGCAGTTTGCCAAATGTGCATAATTGTCATTGGCCAGTGGTGTCATGATTCTTTAAGCTCTGATTGCTGTACATTCACAACCAGCCCTGTGTTGGATTGGTTTACTGGGGAAAATATTGAGCAGTAAATCACGAGAGGCCATGCAGTCATGTGATTTTACTATAGTTAAGGTTGGTGCAGTCATAGATGTGGATATGTTTGGTGTTTAAGTTTCAAACACAGCTCAGATTTTAGGATGAGAATAGACTTATAGCATGAATTTTATAATGTGCATTATTTATCATATGTGACCCTGGAAAAAAACAGTTATAAGAGTCAGTTTCTTTCCATTGATGTATGATTTGTTAGGATAGGACAATATTAATTAAAACATTTACTATATAATTTTGATACATCTGATTGGCTATCATAGGGTAAAATATTCACTCATTACTCAATAATATTATTCATAATTGCTTGGTGACTATATAAATATTATACATTGCACTTTTTATTGCCATAAACTCAGAATCAGAACATGTCCAAATATGGGCAGACGGCAATGTTGTTGTTTTGAGTCGTGCTGATGATAGTAGACTCTTCCTCTCTGATTGGCTGTCTGGATGTACTCTCACTCTCATACACACACTCACGAATCAGACTGCGGCGCGTTAACCTGTATTTAGGCTGCCGTATGCGTCACACAGGAGTCTAGAACTCTCCTTATCTGCGTCACGGGCTCAACGCTGCCCAAGAGGAAGTGTATTTTTGTTTTGTTTTTTCTGTGACATAGACAAGTTTTATAATCAGTCCTTTTGCTCCTCTGCAGTGCCGCCCACCCCCCTCTGCACTGGCACAGAAATGACCAGAAGGCTGTTCTGTGCCGCTGCTGTCCTCCTCCCACTCTAGAGGAGCATCACGCGCTTGTGACGGCAGCATCTTTTACGTCGAGTTCCTCTCCACAGCATCACCCTTACAAAAGACTCAAGGCTATGTGATTGTCGTACTCTTTCTCTGTGTTCATTCATGCTGAGATTCTGGACGCGCTTTCTCTCACGTATTAACGTACACTGCAGTGCCTTGTTACGTGGAAAGCAGCGGGGAGCGGTAGGGAGCTGCGTTCCTGCGCTTACTTTCACGTACCGTGCCAGAGCCTGAGTTAGGTCACGCAAAGCTTAAGCACGACTTGCATTCGTCAGTGATCCTCCATGACAGGGTTTTGTCTTCTTCTGTCTTCTCTCGAAAAAGCAAATATTCTTGAGGGTTCACTGCCAGGAGCTCTTCATTAGTTGAACTTGCAGTAGCTGCACATTGGTAATTAAGATTTCCTATTCTGTTGAACAGGGTTTCGGCAGGTCATAAAAAGTCTTAATTCACCCTTCCACAAATTAAGGCCTTTAAACGATCTTAAATTGGACTTAAATTCATAAAATCATGGCATTGAATGTTGCATACAATGCAAAAAATTTATATCTTCCTCTGTATTTTTGTTTTGATTTCCAATACCTGAACATCCCTAAATCAAGCTAAATTTACTCGAGATGCAAATTTAAGATATAAAGTCTCGTTTTCTGCGGAATTAAATAAGTGAGTTTATGCTTGAAACAAGAATAACTGTCTGTCAGTGAGGTATGACAACTTGTTTTCCCTTTGAATTAAAGGGATAGTTCACCCAAAAATTAAATTCTTTGGTTTGGTTTTGGTTCATCTTCGGGACACAAATTAAGATGTTTTTGATGGAATTCGAGAGCTTTTTGACACTGCATAGACAGGAACGCAACTACCAGAACCCAGAAAGGTAGTAAGGACATCATTATAATAGTCCATGTGACATCAGCGGTTCCACCGTAATTTTATGAAGTTACGAGAATGCTTTTTGCATCACGTTACTCTCATGAATAGCAGAGGACAGTGACACGTAAGAGAAGAATTGTTGAATAAAGTTATTTTTGTTTTATTTGCACACAAAAAGTATTCTCGTAGCTTCATTACAGTTGTAATGTTTAGCTACAGTCACGCAATAGTAAAAAACTCCCAGGGACGCCACTGTAGCCATGCGTTCAGTAGGTTGTTGACCTCTGGCCTGATTGAATCTGGTGGCGGTCAGGTGGTCCAGCAGTCACATGGTCCAAATCGTAGCTCTCAGAACGTTCCCAGCTTACAAATTGTAATTACGAGTTCTGAACGCTTTGGCTTTGATAGTGTTGCAATGGAAACGCATAATTCATCTGCGAGTAGAATGTCACATGCTGTTATCTTGGAATTATGGTAATTATATCATGGTGTAAATGAAGCTAAAAACAATTAAAACATTATAAACACTATCCACCTTATTTTTTCGCTGTAAGACCAGGCGCAGCTATTTATAAATTTCATTTGTCTGACTTCCGGTCTTGTCCCTCAGCTATTTTTAGCTGTACAGAAGCTCATTTTTCTGCTTGGTATTGCAAACTGGTGTTTCTTGCGATTATTATAAGACAGAACTGCTTGTAGTTTCAGCAAACCCACTAACTTTTCAAGACTTGTCATAGCGCTTGCATGTTTTTGCTCTTTTGTTGGTTTTGATTGCTTCTATTGTCTTCATTTGTAAGTCGCTTTGGATAAAAGCGTCTGCTAAATGACTAAATGTAAATGTATTATTTTAATGTATTATCTTAATTATGAACACACTGATTTGTAATGAAAACAGTTTTACCATTTACTGCACTTGATGATTATTCTCAATATTTCCCTACAGCAGTTAATGAACCAGAAATCTCGCACATTCAGAGAAAATGCCTTACTTCTGTATTGAAAAATAAGGTGGATAAATGTGCAGTATTTTAGGGAGCATTTACACAACACTATTTTATATTTAAAGTGAAAAACCTTTTACGTATTTTGTCTATTCATTTACATGGCAATGGCATTTAGGGGGCCTGAAAATGTAAACTTATAAAAAAGGGTTTCAGAGTTACCATTATTACAAAAACGGTGACGCCATGTACATGCGTATTATGTGTTGAGTCTGTAGGTAGGTGCGGAGCGCAGGTGCATAGTGTTTCATCGACAACTGCTGGCCTGACAAGATTAATACAGCATTTTTCAACCATTTTCCCAGATCCATGTGAACTGGGATTGTTCTGACGACATTGTCGCTTGTACGCAAAACTTTTCAAAAACAAAGAAAAAACATTTCCATTTTTAGTACATTGTTGTGTAAATGTAGCTTAGGTTCCCATCACTTCTCAACAAACCTTTTAACTGTATTCATAATTTTTACTAATTTTTTACTAACTGTATTCAAAGTTTTAATAACAAAAGGCCTTAAAAAGTCTTAATGTCTTAAATTCCGATTCAAATGGATCTTAAATATTTTTGGCCACATTACCGCAAAAATTTCTCCAGTCTGACCCCCAGTGATTTTTACATTCATTGGACAGACAGAAGATTTTTTTTCAGCGTTTTGAAAGAATCGATTGAATGAATGATTCAATGACTCACTCATTAATGACATACCGCCACCTACTGGTGGGGTTAGTATGTTTAAAAGTATGCATTCCCCAGTAATGATGCTGAGAATTTAGCTTTGATCACAGGAATAAGTTACATTTTAAAATATATTCAAATAGAAAGCAGTTATTTTAAATAGTAAAAATATTTCAAAATTTTACTGTTTTTGCTGTACTTTGGATCAAATACATGCAGGCTTGGTGAGCAGAAGAGACTTCTTTAGGAAAAAAAAAATTTACTGTTCAAAAACTTTTGACAGGTAGTGTTTGTAAAATAATGTGTATTTCCATCAGAGGTTTGGTCTTAAATTTAACACATAATGCCATTTATTTAATTTATTTCAATGCACTATACAAATACACTTGATCTCTCATCCGGCACAAATCCAAACGTGTGCGTTTTGCACATTTTGTGTGCTTGAATTTAACTGCATTATACGTGTCTCTTTTGAAAAGTTGTAGTATGTTTCAGATGATTAAAAAATGTATATTCCAGAAAATATCACACTTTATGGTCTTCTTGGCAAAATCTATGCTTACCGTGGTAAAATAGGGAAGAAAAACGATGAAAAGCCTCATCAGTGGGCTACATCACCTCAATTCCTAATCTGGGTCAGGACTCACACGCTAAGAAACCCTGAACTACTTGGCTATATGTAAAATCTCAGCGCGTTTAAATCTATATTGTGACTTTGTGGCACCGAACAGGATGTTTGGATCAGACCCTGTGGCCTGACTTTGTGCTTTCATATGGCAGGTAGTGTGTTCTGGAGAGATATCGATTGGCTTTAGCAATCCTCTGAGGACGTGTGTGTGCATATGTGTGCGTGTGAACGAGAGCGGACAGAGAGGTCGCTTAGTATTATTAGCGCACAGGAACCTGAGTGGCCGCTTGCTCGGCTCCCTCCTGACTGCGGTTGTGGTGGATGGATGCGGTGGAGGCCCGTTCTGTGAGGATGAGGGATACTCGAAGCCCGCTGGAGGCTGTGGGGGAGGACAGGAAGTGTGATTGTGTCCAGAGATGACCTTAAAGTATAGACAATTCTTGTGTCCTGCTCCATTACAAGGGACTTGGGCCTGAGTGAGGTTTTGTAGGGTGTTGTGTGATGGTAGAAATGTGGAGGTAATGATATGACAACATAAATAGTGGGTTTTGCTGTCCTACGGTTGAAAGCAAGACGTAATAGATGGCAGTGGTAAAGTGCAGATGCCATGCAATCATCTTTTCAATGGGAAATCAATGTTCACACATATATGTGTCTGCTTAGCAACATTTATTTCCTGTGATGTCAAATGTAGTTTCAGGATTTTCCAGCTCATCGTTTGGAAGGTTAGGAATTAGGAAGTGCATAACATAAATCATGGCTTAATTTCATGTATTATACTGGCCTTGCAACTGTACTTTGCATTGTTTGAAAACTATTTGTGTGTGTAAATAATTAAAAATACATTAATAATAAAAAAACCTTAAATATATTCATAAAATTTACATATTTTTTTTTTATTTATGGGCAGTAAATGTTTTTCAATTAATTAATAATAATTTAGATGTATGTATGTATGTATATTGTATATGTATATAATTTTGAAATATTTTTACTATTTAAAATAACTGTTTTCACATTTCATAAAAACCTATCAAAAATAAATTTTTATGGTGCTTTTCCAAATAGTCTTTGCGTTCCAGTCCATTAAAAATATTCCATCAACCTTGAATGTTTAAAAACAAAATTATATTCTGTGTTTTAATCAGATGTATTTGGTAATGTAAATTTTCAGAAAACATAATTTGTGTATTATTACAAAAGATTCACCGTAATATACACAGAGATATAAATAAACACAATGTAAAATATGGCCAGCAAATTTTCTTTATCTATTTCTGAATATTTATTAATAAATGTTATACACAAACACGTATAAATAAGCAAATAATATAAAATTGTTTTATTGCCAGTAAGAAATATTTATAGCCAGTAAATGTATTTTATATATTTATTAATATATTATGTGTCACATATTATGTTTGTGTGTGTCCATTTCTTCTGTAATGGCGCTTACTGAGGAAGGTATGGTGCCTTAAAGACTTGTTGCGTTACAAATAGCATAAAGCCGCCAATCATATTAGAACTTGCCATTTTGGAGAGCTCTTGTGCCTTTTGCATGAAATACGGATCAGATGGTACATGGGCTTATACCATCTGAGGCCTGGAGCTGTGACTGTGTCAGATGTGGGATTTTTATGTGAGTCTGGTTGTTTTTACAGGGCTTTTCATAGTGGGTGTTCAGAATAGAAATTGTCGATTAATTTCCATTTCCTCTGTGCTTTATCAGCCTCTTCTTAAACACCAGCAATTGGAAACCAGTCATCAGTAACAAAGGTGTTAATGAAAATGAAAAAATCAAATATTCATTAATTGACTTTATCCAATCCTAATGCTCAGTTATTCCTCTCTTCCCTGTGTCCCTGTTCCTCTTTCCCCTTCACAGGGCTTCAGATCAGGTGTGATGTAAAATGTATTGAAATAGTGTCACTCAAAGCACCGATGCTTCATGGGCATGTCATAAAAACCTATTAAAAATCAATTTTTATGGCACTTTTCCAAATAGTCTTTGCGTTCCAGACCATTAACAATATTCCATCAACCTAGAATAACACAGAAAGCCCATATTTACAGCTTGTGGTCCTGAATATTTATGTGTACGTGTGTCTTCCAATCATTAGTGAGAAGACTGTTGTTAAAAACACAATACAGATCTAGTAAACCTCTGACATCAGTGCAGCTGACTGGACCATAAATAAATACGTCAGTTTTAAGATCTGAATGTTCTGGGTTCAAGTGAAGTGCACAGATGCTGTTCATTACCAAAGCCAGTAATTTACAAAAGCAAATAAAGTCACATTTGAATCTATGCTTTTACAGTCAAAGACTGTGGGGAAATTATGGATGCTTTCCAAATTAAAAATCAAGCTTGAAGCTTTATAAATGTTTATTGTTAAATTTCTATCTAAAACTAGAAGTGACCATTTAGTTAGATTTGGAGTTGTGTCTTATTAGTTTTTATTTTTATTGACGGTGTTTTCCTTTGTTTTCATTTAATAACACTGCTGCAACACACATTTTTTGCAAACTGATTTTTTTTCTGTGGTAATCAACATCGTGTCATAAATACAGTATAAGTTATACTGAACCCAGAACATTTCTTTAAAGTGAAGGGCTGAACATGAGGGTTGTGTGTTATTGCTTACGGTCAGGCTGCCCCTGTCTGTCATTCAGCCCATGCTGTTTCTCTCAGTCCAGCGCTCAGAAGACATCATCTCAGCTGCTGGCTATTCATGGCCAAATGCCCCAGAATGCACCTTGTTGAGCAGCCCGAAACGGGCTGCACTGATGTCATGGCATATCTATGTTTTGAAGCCTGAGCGAATGCCGTTTAAAGCCTGGTGGTGCGCTGGGGGCAGCGTGTCCGCAGACAGAGGCAATCCCAACCTCTCTAATGTTTTTGTCTGTGGGGTTTATGGGGTTTTCTTATCCTCGTATTACGCTGTTCAAGAGAGGCCAGGCTTCAGGCTTTGGTGCTCCTTTGTTCTTCTTCTGTGGCCACTAACAGAGGAGATACACTGGCACGTGTTCGGACAATGTGTCTGTGTTGCTTTTGGCAACTGGCGGTTGAGTTTGGGTTTTTCTTTTGAATTGTTCTCTTGAAGTAACATTCCAGGTTATTTTCAACATTTTATGTATGAACAGCATATCTGGCTTACTGTTTAGTGCTTTCATCCCTCAGTTATGTAAAAATGAATGAGGCCTTGCAGAAATGCAGGTCACTGGGTTTAAGAAATGGTTTCTTTATCTGTGAAATTGTTCAGATTGTTTTGTTGAGCCGAGACGACTGGTCTAGTTAGTTATGCATTGCTGCTGGTCACGACATGATATCAAATATTCAAATATTCACAGCAGAAAGCACTTCTGATTGGCTGAAGAAAGAGAGAGACTCTTTTTACAGTGTAGGACTGTCACAGAAAGAAGTGAGAGTTGTTAAAACGCATATTTTAGTGAACTACTCCAAAAATACACCTTTCTTTCATTTTTACAAGCTATGAGACAAGTTTTAAATTATTATCTAGAGTAACTGGGATATTGAATAATGTAAGGATCAACATTGGTACACTGTCATGAAAACATATTCAGTCCATGAGTGTAGATCATGTGAATGTTTGTATTATTCTGCTATTATATTTTAAGCAGAAGGTTGGGTCTTGGTTTTGGGAAGCATTTGCTTCCTCATATGTGCTTTTAATGATTTATCATAGTCAGGATGGGAAGCACAAGTCAAAAAAAAAAAGAAAAATCAGAATTGGGATTGCATTTAATTAAAATTGTTATTGTATGTATAGATGTTTGATATATAAATGTGTATGCATGTGCATCTCCATAACTGAGGCCGATGCGATACACATCTCAATGCATAGCCACCGATACGATACATTGAAGATAAATATGAAGCAGCTAGCGATGCGATATGATTCACTCCTATTACGATGCAGTGCAACACAGTGCGATTCGATGCAATACGATACAGTGGAAAAAATATGATCGCTTTTATTTCTTTGGTTCAGAGAGACAGCAAATCATAAATTAACTTATGTGTCTTCTGACTTCTAACGCCTTGAGGCCTGTTTCATAAAACAAGTTTACCAAATAGGCCAGGCTTATTTCAGTTAGTCTGGCTCACTGTCAAATGATTTGGTTCCATAAAGAAAATTTAACAAAGATCAACCTCAGTTACTGTGGCAACTTATGCTGGAAAGCTAACCTGGTCCAGGGCAGGCTAACTGTCAGGCTAAGCTGAGCTCCTCACTGACCAATAGGAATGCAATGATATTACCACTGACTCTCTCACATTCTGTCATAGCCATGCATCCTTTCTCTCTGCTTTTATGACAGCTGTACCTTTTATAGTTAGAACATATTGCATTAGAACATTACAATCTAACATTGCTCTTTAAAGCATTAAAATCACTACACTAAAAGTTAAAATCACTAAATTAAAACTACATTTTAACTGCTATAAGAAACACACATTAACTCATCTGAGCTTAGTAATTGACTGAATTAGCTTACATTTTATTTACCCATTATAATAGTCCCTTTACAGTTACTGCTATCATAAAAATACACCTATATGTAGGTTTAAAATTCTACAAAAGGCACATTTAATGTCCAACAACGAATATTTTAGCAAATTCATATTTGACTCAGATTTATTGCGCTCCGTCTGTTTAGAGCGCATGCGCGCAGAAGCGCTCATTCACTCGCGTAAGCCTCGCCCACTCCTGACAGCAAAATGGATATGTTTGCATGAATTTCTAACATTTACAGATGAAAAATATAGTCGTGACGTCAATTATGCACTGAGGAAAACACAACGTCTCAAATGCATTAAACAGCACAGATATATTAGCTGTTTGGCATGGTGGATTGATTTGATCCATGATCGTCATTAAGGGCTGCTTACGAATAAGCATGCACAAATTAGTGAGATTGTGTGTATACTTACATTGTCGTTTATGGAACCGCTTTAGCCCCGATTGATTTGTTAGGTTATTTCAAGTCAGGTTTTGGACTTTAATCCCCGCTTTTCCTCAGGTCTCCGTAGTGTTGTTGTGATACGTCATATTCACGTGCAGCGGTGATGAGAGAACGTGCTTGAGAAACAGTTTCGAGAGGAGAAATCAATCTACATATAAAATATTGGTCACAGATTATTGGTCACTTTCTAAATAAAGTATAGCACATCCACTAGTAATTATATATAAATAAATAGTTTTTTACCGATGCAAATATGTTAGAAACGATGCATCACGATATAAATGCAAACTTGTAGCCGATGCACACATTTTAAACTGATGCATCGCATCGTTAACTTTTTTTTCCGATGCACCGAGCGAATCGGGGAATCTTCCCATCCCTAGTATATATATATATATATATATATATATATATATATATATACACAAACATACATACATACACTTTTTTTAAATAATTTATACATTTATATTTATAAATAATTCTATAATTATAATTATGTAGTTGTATAATAATTATAAAATATAATTTTATTAAATATTTTACCACCATCAGGCTGCATTTTTCACATCTGTTATAATAAAAATGAATTAATTATCCTGACTGTATGTACTACACATTTTATTCTTTTATTTGGATCCGAAAGACAAGCAACAAAAATGGATCCAGATACTCTGGAATCGGAAACGGAATCCAAATAATAAAAATGACTGAATTATCCTGATTATATGTACTACACACACACATTTATATTTATATTTATGTATTTTTTGTAATTGAAAAAATGAATTGAATATATTTCTTATATATTTAATTATATATGTATGTATAAAATAATAATTGCTATGTAGGCCTAAAGCACAAAAGTAGATTTAGAGATTAGCAGAGAGACAATTCTGAAACACTGTAAGCTAAACTGAGATGTCCCTCTTTGTAATTGCTCTTTTGCTATATTACATCCTAATTCAGACACTACTGTATATACCACTATAATCCACTTAAACCACACTACATCCATGCTGCATGTGATTTGTATGTTAGTGCCCAGGGAACCCAGCAAACGGAAGATTCAAATTTCTCTCATCCAGTGAAATGCTGGATCTTGCTGCAGGAAGCAATGATATTGATTCTTTTCCATGCTATATTAAAAGCACTGTGTGTCCTGAACACATCTAGCGCTTCCTGCTACTGGTTTATTCATTTGAATCCCATTCGATCTATAATGCACCTCTTCCTGTCTGTCAAACGTGGTTAATGTGTTTTAGTGACACACAAAGTAACTTCTACCTGTGTTAAACTCCTCAAGCCGGTGAGGCATGACAGTCTCTTTAGTTTTGATAAATGCTTCAAATTATCTGTGTGCTCATGAGCAGATGTTGAAAAGCGTTGTCTTGTATATATTAGCTGTGAAGTACTACCAAACAGGCTGATGTGAACTCGATTGCACGAGATTAAATCAGCCTGCAGCAGTGAAATGACCAAGTGATGTGTCTTAAATGCAAACCACTACAATAATACACCGATTTATTATTCTCAATGTAATGAAGCAATAAATGGGGTCTCGCTTTAAATTATAATATATATATATATATATATATATATATATATGTATATATAGGCTTTCCTGGAGCTCAAATAGTAGCGCATGGCGCTAGCAACGCCAAGATCATGGGTTCGATTCCCAGGGAAAGCAAGAGCTGATAAAAATGTATAAACTGTAACTTGAATGCAATGTAAGTCTGCTAAATGCATAAATGTATGTATATATATATATATATATATATATATATAAAATATGTACTTGCTTTCAGTAAGTTTGGACACTCAAATATATTATTATTAATAATAATAATAATAAATATTATTATATTCTATGTTTTAGAATAATGGTAGCATCAAATTATAAAATAACATGATTGCAAATCGAGTAGTGAGCAAAAATGGCAAAACTACTACAATTAATAAACTTGTAATATTGTATCTCTCTTATTTTAGCATTTTAATTTAGTATTTACATATAATTTACATGTAATTGTGGCATAAAGTTTGGAAAAATAATCTAGAAGTTATTTCAAGAATGAATAGAAGGAAAAGAGACGGAGGGCAGTGTTTCTTTCATCCGTCAGATCCTGACAAGCAATGTGTATTATGTGGAAAATGCTGCTTTGCATTTACGGTAAACTCTGAGCATATTTTTAACGGATAGGTATTTTTAGCTTGTGTGTTTTTCAGAGGGATTCAGTTCATGGTCATTTACTGTTTGCTATGTGGTGCCAATGTCATGACATCTTTTATAGGCATTTTTTCCTGTTGAAATGGAACGTTTGACCGTCTGTTGACTTCCTGTTTCTGCTTACGAGTAGTGGCCCGAACACTGAGATCAGGAAGAAGGAAATGTACCTCCTTAGGGACGGGCGAATGTTCTGTGATTTTACTCTTTATCCTGTCTCACCTGCTTATGTAACACTTCCATAGGCAAACAGAGAAACAAACAGAGAGCAGCTGGACAAGGAAGCCAGTCTGTTATTCATACATTCCACTGAATTGAATTTCATTATGCTGTGAGGACAAAGTCAACAATTCTCACTCTTGTTAGCAAAACCTTCCATTTCACTGTAATTGCTTACAGTGCTTATTTATGCATTTTCAATGACATTTCACCTGGTTGAATGAATATTCATGTTCACTATTCATGAATATTCATTTAAAAAATCATGCATTCTATCTTAACGCTAGAATAAATCAAAAGGCTACACTGATTTTTACCATGGGAAAATAACCGCATGGTCTCAAGTGGCTTACAACCTCTATAAAATTCCTGCATTAGCAATATGATGAAAAACAGTGAAGTTCACTTTGATTTTTAGCATTTTCTACATTTATATTATGATGTAGTTGCCATTTTTTTCGGAATGACTCAGAGTAGGGATACACAAAATAATGGCAACATATTAATTATCACTCGATGTTAGAGATTTTTTGTAATAATTTATTTTTATTTATCTATTTTGGATAATACATTAACAAAAATTGATGACAGTGTTTATAACAATGGATCTTAAAATGAACATCCATAAAATAGAATTAAAAACAATTGTTTTTTTTTTTATTGTTTCATTTTTAATTCATTTTCACAAATGTATATAATAAATACTAATACATTTTAATTAATTGTATTGATTTTCTTCATTGGTTTATTATTATAGTCCAGAATTTTAATATTAGTATATAGCTATTAATTTACACAAATGTATATTTGATAATGATAATACATTTTATTGAATTTTATTTTATTTTATTTTATCGGTTATCTACCTTAACATCAGAATAATTATTGGCTTGTCAGTATTGGCTAGAACTTTAATGCCAGTGCATCCCTATTAAGTTACCCAAATGTTTATACTAAATAATAATGAATTTTATTGCATTTTATCGTTTTTTAATTTTTGAAAATTTTTATTTAATTGATTATCTGCCATAACATGACAATAATTATTGGCACATTTAATTATTTCACATAAAAGACATTTACATATAGTCCACAAGAGAAAATAATAGTTGAATTTATAAAAATGACCCCATTCAAAAGTTTACATACACTTGATTCTTAATACTGCAATTCTTTAACTGAGTCCCTTGTTTGACCTGAACAGTTAAACTGTGCGCTGTTCTTCAAAAAATCCTTCAGGTCCCACAAATTCTGTGGTTTTCCAGCATTTTTGTGTATTTGAACCCTTTCCAACAATGACTGTATGATTTTTGAAATCCATCTTTTCACACTGAGGACAACTGAGGGACTCATATGCAACTATTACAGAAGGTTCAAGCGTTCACTGATGCTCCAGAAGGAAAAACAATGTATTAAAGGGGACCTATTATGGAAAAATCACTTTTATAAGCTGTTTGAACACAGTTGTGTGGCCACAGTGTGTGAAAACAACCAGCCTATAATGTTAAAAATTCACCAACTCATTTTTTTATAAAACCAATAAATCATCAACGGTCTCTCCAAACGAGCTGTTTCAGATTCTCCCTCTCTGCGCGTCACTGAGGGGAAAAAGTCCCGCCCATTAGTGACGCTCTCTGCCCTATTAGCATAAACACAGCCCTGAGTGAGAAGATGTGGTCCGCTATCACTGGAGATATATACAATGTCAGCGCCAAAGAGGCTTTACAAGTGTCGTGTTTTGGGATGCACTAATGAACATAGGAGTCACCATAATCTCCCCTCATCTGAGCCGAGGACACTGTGGTTAAATTACATTTTCGAAGGAAATGTCCTGGAAAAAATCGGTAACGTCCCCAATATGTTTAGGAATCAATACCAACGCTACGTGCACGATCGTCAGCTCCAGACAAAGTAAGTATCGCGTTTGTTTTCCAAATTGCCTTTCTGAAAGAGCTACTTGTCACTCTGTAAGGCTAATTGCTAAAGTTATCATTGTCTCTGTGTGTTTTCGCTGATGCTGCCTTCAAGTGCTGCCAGAATGATCGTGAATAGGAATGTGGTAGTTAAAAGTTGCGTATGAAAGCAATGTGAGTCGATCGCTTGCAGTTGTCGAACTCATAATCAGAAGTGGGACTTGTAAAGTCTGTGATAGCATGAGACCAGCTATGTTGTTATTTTTATCCCGCCGTGCTCCCCGTCTGTGTAATTGATAAACGTGAATTTATTATGCACAGTATAATCAGATGACTGACTTTGAAACTGAGTAGTTTTCTGTAAAGATAACAGGCTTGTACTAATAGGGGGATGTTTATTTGCAAAGGCTAGCACTGCTAATGCCGGAGCATGAGCTCTTGAAGCTCCGCCCTCTTCTCCGGGAGCAACAGCTCACTCGCATTTAAAGCAACACACTCAAAACAGCGCTTTTGGGCTCATACCCTAAAAATGGCAGTTTTAACAAGCTGTAAAAATTTATCTGTGGGGTATATTGAGCTAAAATTTCACACATACGCTCTGGGGACATCAGAGACTTATTTTACATCTTGTAAAAAGGGGCATAATAGGTCCCTTTTAAGAGCCAGGGGGTGAAAACTTTTGAATAGAATGAAGAGGTGTACATTTTTCTTATTTTGCCTAAATATCTTTTTTTTTTTTTTTCATTTAGTACTGCAGTTCAGAAGCTATATGCTACATGTTTCCCAGAAGACATAATGAATGAAATTTACCTGATCTTCAAATTCAAAAAGTTTTCACCCGCCCCACCTGGGTCTTAATGCATTGTGTTTCCTTCTGGAATATCTGTGAGCATTTGAACCTTCTGTAATAGTCTTGTGGACTATATGTAAATGTCTTTTATGTGAAATATCTTATTCAGGTCAGTACTAAATAAAAAAATAACATGCATTTTGTATGATCCCTCTTATTTTGGTAAAATAATTAACATTTTGCAGATTCTGCAAGGTGGATGTAAACCTTTGACTTCAACTGTATATACTAAATAATAATGAAGTTCATTAGATTTTATCGGTTTTTATTTTTTTGAAAAATTTTATTTTATCGGTTATCTGCCATAACATGACAATAATATTGGCTTGTCAGTATTGGCTAGAATTTTAATACCAGTGCATCCCTATTAATTTACACAAATGTATATACTAAATAATAATGAAGTTTATTAAAATGTATCCTTTATTTAATTTTTGAAGATTTTTATTTTATCGGTTATCTGCCATAACATGACAATAATTATTGGCTTATCTGTATCGGCTAGAACTTTAATATCAGTACATACCTATTTTTGTGTGTAGCTAGGTAGTTGTGATTGTGTTCTGGGTGGTTGCTAGGTCGTTGCTTACTGGGTCAAGTCAAAAGAGTCAGCCTGCTAGTCTATGGGCCTAATGCTTAAAATTTTTTTTTTCGTTGATAATCACAGATATAAATGCTCAGAATATTAAAACGACACCTTTCCTCAACAAAATGCATGACAGCTGTTCATACCAGACTTATAATGAACAAGGCTCATCCAGTCAGATTTTAGAGCCGAAATGTCTGTTTTATAAAATGTGATTTACAGTGAACAGCCTGAGGGAGGCCATCATGGTTGATGGTGTTATCCACGTAAGCCCCATTGCTGCAGGACATGTGTAAAAGACATGTACAACTACAAGGATATCAGTGTCTATCCTTCCATCTCCGCCCTCCTCTTACTGTGGTTTGAAAGTTGATCGGCCGGCCCGATGCAGAGCTGGAGCGAAGGAAAATGAGCATGCTGCTATTTTTAGACACCCTGGCAGGTGGACAGAAGCGGAGCACGTCTATATATAGAGCTGAAGAGAGCGGGAGAGCATGTCAGTGTGGGCTATGCTGGTACTGCACGTCATGGAGATGCCCTGAGCGACGGCCTCTGATCCCACCCCCGTTCCGCAGCACTTCCTGTGTTCCATGCTGAAGCTCTTCTGTTCTGGTGTCTGTCACCGCGTCTGGCACTGATGGCTTGTGGGAGGCCGATTGGGCAGACGGTGTGTGAATTATTGAGCAGATGGGGAGTTTCTGCAAGGAAAATGTCGTGGTTTCATATCACATTTCACCTTGCTCATAAACCTTTACGTGTGTTCCCGCTGTGGTGGTCACACCACTTTATCATTCATTTATAATTTGCTTCACAGCAAAGGATTGTGGGAAAGAACTAGACAAATACACATAAATATCAATATACTTGTGGTTGCAACAAGTCTTTTGAAGTGAACCCATCTTAAGAGAAAAAATAAAGGAAAAATGTTCTTTAGATTATTAAAATTTTTCGTAGAATTAAAAAAAAGTTTCTTTAAAGAACTGACCATTGAAGGGTTCTTTGGGGAAGCAAAAAATGGTTCTTTTATAGCATTGCTGCAAAAACCGTCTTTTGAAATCTTTATGTTAGAGGCAAAGAAATGGCATGCTTCATTTTATATATTTTTTTTATTTATTTAAAAAAACAATTAGAATGAATTATTTTAGTGACTCATGTCATTTGGATAATTCATTTCAATTAACTTATTCTGAGAAAAAAAAAAGATTCATTCAGCCCCTGTATGGCATTTTTCCATCTTTTTTTTTATTTTTTTTATTTTGTATGAAAATAATTTCAATGCTGCCGTCATTCCCTGTTTTTGACCTGTTTATACATTTGAATTTCAAAGTGAGTTCTAGTTGTATTACAGTCAGGTCCATATATATTTGGACACAGGCACAATTTTTATTATTTTAGCTGTTGACCAAAACATATTCAAGTTACAGTTATATAATGAATATGGGCTTAAAGTGCACACTCTGAGCTTTAATTTAAGGGTATTCTCATCAAAACTGGAGGAAAGGTTAAGGAATTATGTACCTCCCCCCTTTTTCATGGGACAGTTGTAGTAATTGTACAGTTGACTTGAAAGCTTTTTCATGGACAGTTATGGGCTATTCCTTCATTTTTTCTACATCAATTAAGCAGGTAAAAGGTCTGGAGTTGATTCTAAGTGTGCCATTTGCATTTGGAAGCTGTTACTCTGAACCCACATCATGCAGTCAAAGGTGCTCTACATGCAAGTAAAACAGACAATTGTTAGGCTTCAAAAACAAAAGAAATCTATAAGAGAAGATAGCAGGATCATTAGGAGCGGCCAAATCAACAGTTTGGTACATTCTGAGAGGAAAAAAAGAACACACTGGTGAGCTCAGCAACATAAAAAGGCCTGTATGTTTACAGATGACAACAGTGGTGGATGATTGGATGATCCTCTCCATGGTAAAGAAAAACCCTTTCACAACATCCAGTGAAGTGAAGAACACTCTCCAGGAGGTAGGAGTGTCACTGTCAAAAGACTACAATCAAGAGAATACTTCACAAGTGCAAATACAGAGGGTTCACCACAAGCTGCAAACAAAGCCAGAATAGACTTTGCCAAAAAACATTGAAAAAAGCCAGACCACTTCTGGAAAAGCATTCTTTGGATGGCTGAAATTAAGATCAACCTGTACCAGAATGACGGGAAGAAAAAAATACAGAGAAGGCTTGTAACAGCTCATGATCCAAAGCATACAATATCATCTGTGAACATGGTGGAGCAGTGTGATGCATGAGCATGCATGGCATCCAGTGGCACTGGGTTACTGGTGTTTAGTGATGATGTGACAGAGGACAGAAGCAGCCAGAAGAATTCTGAAGGGTATAGAGAGATACTCTCTGCCCAGATTCAGTCAAATGGAGTTGATTGGGCAGCGCTTCATAGAACAAATGGATGATGACCCAAAACATACTGCAAAAGCAACCCAGGAGTTTTTGAAGGTAAAAAAAGTGGAATATTCTGCAATGGCCAAGTCAATCTCCTGATTTCAACCCGACTGAGCATGCATTTCACCTGATGAAGACAAAACTAAAGGCAGAAAGACCCACAAACAAACAACAACTGAAGTCAGCTGCAGTAACGGCCTGGCAAAGCATCACAAAGGAGGAAACCCAGTCTCTGGTGATGTCCATGAGTTCCAGACTTAAGGCAGCCATTGCCTGCAAAGGCTTCTCAACAAAATATTTCAAATGAATTTTTTATATATGATTAGATTTATTTGTCCAGTTTCATTTGAACCCCTGAAAATGGGGGGACTGTGTATAAAAATGGTTGTAATTCCTAAGCATTTTATGTTATATTTTTGTCCAACCCCTTGAATTAAAGCTTAAGGTCTGCACTTCACTTCACAGATCTATCTATCTATCTATCTATCTATCTATCTATCTATCTATTATACTACATTCTAATATATAGTTTTATTTAGATAAATATGTTGTAGTATACCCCTTTTTTAACCCTCATAAGTCCTTAAATTCCTGTTTACACTTGTGTCCTTTGGGGTCAATATGACCCCAAAATTGAAAGAGTAATTGTAAATAATACATACATTTTTAATCATACAAATAATATATCATTTTTTTTGTTTACTTCTCATCTATACATTAATGCTGTGTTTTGGGAGATATGAAGTAGTTTTGTACTTGTTTACCACAAAAATCCTCAACTACACCATTAGCTTGCATGTGAAATATTACATTTTCATGAAAAAAATCTCTTAAATGATGATCTAAATTTAATTTAAATTGTTTCCATATTGATCTAGGGGTTAGTAAATTCTGCCATCTTGGAGCTTAGGTAGTTAATAGCTTCCCCATCACCATACAATAATGTATATAAATGCAATATTTACCGTAAACATGAACAGAATATTTCCCATGGATAGTTCCGCAGAGCGTTCTGCAACCTTCCTCAAAATTTGAATGCATTTCATTCACAAACTTCTACATCAAGTCCTTGCCTTTTGTCCATGATTACATATAGCTATCAATAGGACTGTACTATCAGATCGGTATAACACATTTTACCACATTTAAATGCAACCAGGTGTGGCCCTAAAAATCGAATTCCCTTGTGTAAGCAGTGCTGACAGAAGATTATGAGGGGCCATATAGGCCTTAATTATTGAAAAGCATCTTACAAACACAAGTGAAATGAACACATTGATCAACGTTAATGAAATTCATTCATATGCATGACTGTAAAATCTCTTACAAACACTAGTGAAATGAAAAACATTGATCAACCTATAGTGAAATTCATTTATGTACATAACTGAAAAACATCTTACAAACACGAGTGAAACGAAAAGATCAATCTTAGTGAAATTCATTCATATGCATAACTGAAATAACTGACTTCAGAAGATGATGAGAGCTAATTTCACTTGAAATGGAAGCTGTGTCAAGACGTCCGTTAAATTTGGCGCATCTCACAACCTCTTTTAGGCAATGGCGGTTAGGCGTATATTTTAAACAACATTTTACAGTCACCAAGTACAATTCTGAAAGAGGACGTGTTCGCTAGCGCCACCGAACTGACAGGGCGAACATCAGCCTATTCATACTGCTCCACAGAAATTTGTGACTTTCCCTGCACATAACATGCAAATCAGTGTTAATTTATTATTACATTTCTTTTGCTCATTATGTTTTTTGGTTATTATTAACCGCCATTACCTAAAAGAGTGTGTGAGATGCGCCAAATTAAACGGAAGTGTTGACACAGCTTCCGTTTCAACTGAAATTAGCTCTCATCATCTACTGAAATCTTTTCTTATTTCAGTTATGCATATGAATGATTTTCACTAAGGTTGGTTTTTTTAATTTCACTAGTGTTTGTAAGAGGGTTTTCAGTAATGCGTTTGAATGAATTTCACTAGTGTATGTAAGAGGTTTTTCAGTAATGCATATAAATGAATTTCACTATGGTTGATCAGTGTTTTTCGTTTCACTAGTGTCTGTAAGAGGCTTTTTGATAATTACCTGTGGGGCAGAAAGGAGAAGGAACATGAGGAAGCCTAACATGCTACAAAGAAGCTGTGTATTCTTACATGGAGGCCAGATAGAAGACTCTTCAGCCAATTATACAATTCTAGTATGGTGTTTTATAAATCTTAGAATTAAGGATAAAATCAAATAGTAATTTTAATTGATACAATAATTCTGTTTTCTACTTTTTATTTTTTATGATTTTTTTTGTAATGCATTACCAATAATTATTTTATATTATTTATTTTTTATATTTGTTATAGATTTTTATAATGTATAAAAATATACATAAAAATAAAACTTTTATTCAGCAAAGGCATATTCAGTTGCTTAAAAGTGACAGCAAAGACATTTATAATATTACAAAAGATTTCAATTCAAATAAAGAGTCTTTATGCACTTTCTATTCATCAAAGAATCCTCAAAAAGAATAATTCTTTAAAAAAGCAGAAAAAACTGTTTTCATTATTGATAATAATTAGAACCATTAACTGAGCACCAAGAATAACTGAGCAAAAAATCTGCATGTTAGAATGATTTCTGAAAGATCATGTGACGCTGACTGAAAATTCAGCATTGTAATCACAGGAATATATATATATATATATATATATATATATATATGTGTGTGTGTGTGTATGTGTGTGTGTGTGTGTGTGTGTAATTATCTTCTGAAAAAATCTTCAATTATATGAGAGCCTTGAGCATTACAGAACTTAAGGCTTTGACTGATAGTGTATTTTTTATAAAATATTTTTTTATATTTAATAATAATAATAGTAATTATTATTATTATTTAGATTTTTATATAACCAATAAAACTGCCAGTATTATAAATCTGTGATTTAGCTTTTTTTTTTTTTTTTTTAAATATATGTTTAGAAAGGAGAAGAAAAAAATGTATAATTGAATGGGTAGAATATGGGAAGTATGTGTAAGAAGCATTTTGGCATGAAAATAGCCATCCACTGAAAGTGGAACATGAGTATGTGCGTATTTACAGACGAGCAAAATCACTTGGAATCCTGCTGACATGCACACTCTCACAGTAATTACACTCAGAATGCATTTAGCATGCAAGCATATACACACAAACCACATGCTACAGACTGTACGTAGTAATAAGCGTGCACACAGATGCACTGCAAACCCTTTAATAATGCTTCCACAAGCTGTCTGTTCCTCTGCATCTTGTCATGTGAACTTACAGTACTGTAAATGCTCACATTCACTTTCACTCTCTCCGTCCCTCTGTGGCTCTGTTCCATAACCTAGTGAATTGCCTACGTACAGTAGGCAGCATTGTAAGGCTTCATATACACGCTCATGCTGAGAAGACTGTTCCAAAATGTCTGCAGCCTAATTATAATGCTTTCTAAAATAGCTTCTTTTGGATAATTCTAATGTATGCTTCACAGAGAAAGCAATCCCAGAATGTGATGCAACAAACTCAGTGAAAAAAAGTGATCCATCCAAAATTCAATACCAAAAATTGTTGATAAAAATGGTTTAATGTCATTTAAAAGTGGACTTCTACCTAATATTTGTGAGTGCATGTATTTTTATGCTTAAAAACTTAAGTATAGTGATATTTGTATGTGTATAGTCAGTCACTATGTGGTTGTATTTCAGTTAGCATGTTGCTTTAATCCCATCACACAATGTCCAATTTTGGCATGATTTTTGCCAAATTTTGGCAATAAAATAGGATTTCTTTTGTCGAATCAGCTGTTTTTGATTCTTTAGTGTGATGTTCACCAATTCCCAATTAACTGCTTTAGTGAATCTTAGCCTCCAACAAAGTTAGCAATTGTTGGTGTCTGAAGTAGTTTTATGAGAGAAAGAGATACTAGATTGATACTACAATGTTGATACTAACTTATCTGCAGTGTTATTTTAGTATTAATTATATACTATTATAGTATTTATCATTTACTATTATAGTATTTTTATTTTATATTTTCATTTTTTAGTAATTTTGTTAGGTGCTTTTGTCTTTTTTTTTTAATTCTTTTTTTAAAAAGTTTTTTTTTTTTTTTTTTTTTTTAATTTAGCTTTATTTTTTTTTTTCTGTTTTAGTTTTAGTAATGTTGGTAGGCTCCAACTTCAACTGCTAAGGCAACATTTCACATTTTTGTTGATTTGTTTATATTTAAAATGTATTTATATTTATTTATACATATTTATTATTTATAGATTTACTTATATAAATATTTATTTATATTTTTGTTTATTTTATCTCAGCTTTATTTTAATTAAAACATTTTAATAGTTTTATAGTATTTGTTATTTGCTATTATATTATTTTTATTTTATTTTCGTATTTAGCAATTTTGTTACTTTATTTTATTGCTTTTAGTAATTTTTATTATCATTTTTTATATTTCTATTTAGTATT
This sequence comes from Tor tambroides, assembly GCA_021397915.2. Lineage (NCBI taxonomy): Eukaryota > Metazoa > Chordata > Actinopteri > Cypriniformes > Cyprinidae > Tor > Tor tambroides. The sequence goes on from JAFVLL020026672.1 coordinate 32,900, forward strand.
AATGTTAGTATACTTCAGTTTTATTAATTTTTTTGTATATTTAATATTTAATTGTGCGTTTGTTTGTGTGTATATATTTATTTATTTATTTATTTATTTATTTATTTATTTTACAGCTGTATTTTGTATTTTAATAGTTTTTCACTTGACCTTATGATCGTACTATTAAAATTTTCTCTGAAGAATGAACAATTTACCCTTTTCTTGTTTATTTTTCCACTTCAGTGAAGATGTGAGTGTGACACGATTAGTGGCCCAGCCAGTGATATCAATCTTGAACAAAGTCCTAAGACAATCAAACTATAAGGTACAGTCTGTCATAAGACCACTGATGTTGCTCATTCTGATGTGGCTTTTACCCAAGATCTCACTTGGGTCGTATCATCCAATCTGACAAGCAGCAGTCATAAAGGGCAGGAGAAATCACACAGTGTACAGTGGACTTTAGAAGGCGTCTCACTGGGCCTTGAAACTGAGCCTTTATCTCTCTTTCTTTCAATTTCACTCTGGCATCCTCTATAAATATTGACCTGCCCAGCGGGTTCAGAGCAAAACGTCTCTCCTCTCGTTCTCCCATATACGCACTGCTGAAGTTTCAAGCACTATGGAAGACCCGTTCCAGTCAGCTCCTCTATAATGACTGAGAAAACCCCATGCTGGCTGAATTAGCTGGAGTTCCTGTTGCATTATGGAGGCTGATTGAATTGAAGATGGGGGAGGGTTTACGCTGATGTGGGAAGGGTACGGTGAGCTGAGCTGGCACAGCGGCCGGGTTTCTTCTGTGATTGCTTCAATTAGCTGATCGAGCCGCTGCCTCTGCAAATGGCTTTGGTGGGGTTGCCGTGGAAACGACGCCGTGGCCCCGTCCTCACCTCGTGCTCTGATCTCTGGAGGGGGGAGGGGTGGTAATTGTCACAGAAAGGTCCTTACGTGTTCTGTTACATGTGGACCGGCATACAACATGCAGCGGCTTCCCAAATGCAAAGCAACAATTACAAAAACAGTTCAGCAGTCATTTTTTCCACAGTATATATTAGGGCTGTCCCCTAATAGTCGACGAACCGTTAGTCGACTAGAAGAGGCTTGGTCGATCAAAATTTTATTACATCTGACAGGACATCCAAACGCCCACCTATCATTCACCGACCTCAAATATGGCTTTTCATCTGAAAGATGTATGTACTAGCAACTTTACCTGGCCGCTCAATCTAATCTTAACCTAGAAAAATGTGCGCTATTCAAATGTCTGTGCGGAGTGTGGAAGCTGAACAGTAGCGCTCATTGCATGACAGATGGTGGTGCTGGTGCGGTCACTTTCTCTTAAAATACTCTGTCATTTTTGGTCATACAGAGAAGAGTAATACACCTTTCGAATCTATAAAGACTCTGTTTATTTGTGTGAACTCACAATAGCAACAAAATATTGAGCTTTTGTAAAATAATGAAAGCAAACTGGATGCGCTTTCTGCCGTCTCGGTCTCTGTGAACTTGAGTGCGAAACCTTGAAATACTTGCCTTACAGACATGAAAAAAAAAAAAAATATATATATATATATAGAGAGAGAGAGGAGTGACTTTACTTTCAAATGAACCAATTCAAATGGAAAACAAACATTCTCAGGTTATGTAATTCGCATGAAACGTGCATACAGGCACATCACTACTGCGGAGATGACGAGTCAGTGTCACTGACTTCATCTCTTAAGCCAAAAACAAAGAAAGCACTAGTTTATCAATAAATTAGTAAAATGTTAATGTAGCTGCCTTTTCCCCTGACACATTCATAATCATTACTTCTGCCAGTGTGCTGTGGTATGTGTGCACTTGAGCGCTTATTATGCAATTAAAGGCTCATTATTATGATTTAAATGGTTCATTAATAAACGTGCGATTAGTCGACTAACGCTTAAAATGAACGACTACAAGTCGACCAGAAAAATCTTTAGTTGAGGGCAGCCCTAATAAATAAACGAAGCAGTAGCGCAAAGTGCATGTGAATTGATCATCTCTTTCGCTTTACTACTAGTGGGTACTCGCCTGTGCGTAATCAAATGCAAAAGACTCTTGACAGTTTTATTTTTGTTCTGGAGGCTGATGATCCCATGCTCTGCTGCCACACTGGAGCACACTCGCCACCAACTAGATGGGTAGGAATTACAGTTACAAATTACAATAGATCACCCTCAGTGTAATCTGTCAAAGTGACAGACGGAAGGATTTTTCCGTCACTGCTAAAAAAAATTCTGTAAATGATGGAAAATTTCGATTATATAAATTAACTAATTAATCACACATTTTTTTCCCGAAATTAATCACGATTAATCCCACCTATCATTAAAGTTTTATATTGCAATAAATTCACATTCACTCTTCAAATTTCTGTAGAAACAAAATAAAATAAAAACAGTATATTTTTAATATTTGTTTAATGGCATCTTTTTATGACTAAAGGCGAGTATTACTGATACCAGTACTACTGATGCCTCTTGGAAATTGTTCTTTTTTCCTAACATTTAACCATTGAGTATAGCCATTCAACATTACAGTATAATTGAGAGCTATCAATTAAAATTTTTATTAGACTTTAAAAAAATCACAACTTCTAATTTAAGTGAACTTAAAACAACCTTCACATAAACCTATTATAATAAATGTAATATTTACCTGTGCCCTTCAGCCAGTTGGAAATTCACAGAAATTGAATAAAGTTATCAAACACTAAATTCTAAATTAAATATAAATGAATCCTTAAAGCTAATTTTTAATAATTAAATCTCTTTTTTCTTTGTACTTTGATGAACAGATATCACAGTAGCTGGTTATTAGGTTATTTGGCTGCTATTACTTTAAGAGCTGCCACTGCTGAAAATGTTATATTAATTTTTAGCTTTGCTAAGGATAATTTTTATTATTAAATATTTTATATAATATTTTATCATATATACATTATAAAGTATATATTTTTAAAGATTACAAAAGTATGCAAAAATAAGGTAACTTTACGTACACAAATAAATATCCAATGGCGAATGTAAAGCTGTTATATAACTTCAGAACCAATAAATTATATTTCTTATTGAAAGACAGTCATCCAGGTGACTAAATAATGACCAAATAGTTATTTTGAATGAACTAATTCTTTAATTGCATAAGGTGACACATTTAGGGTGAAACTAAATATTCATTGGGAAAAAATGTAGGCTTGGATATTTTATCCATTGGACTTCCAATATTTATTTATTTATGTGATGCCATAAAATAACCATTTTTGGTTGCTTAAAGAACTTTTCAGTGAATAGTTCTTAAAAGACCTTTTTTGTTAGTGTATAGAACATTTTTCTGAAGAACCTTTTTCCACTATAAGGAACCTTTTGTCCATTGGAAAATCCCTTGGGTGACCCTTGGATGTCAAAGGTTCTTCATGGAACCATCAATGCTAATAAAGAACCTTTATTTTTATGAGTTGCAGAATGACATGCACTGATGAATCATACTCAGTAAGACCAGGAGCAATTCTTAAGGAGGTCACCTGGGTCAATTCTGATATCATGTTGACTTTAAGGCTTTAGAGGTGGAGGCCTAAGGTTAGTCTAAGGTGAGGCTATAATTACGATGGCTTTATAAAATAGGAAGGTCCTTATGTGTGCAGGATGCATGATGAAGTGTGTGTGTGTATTGTTAAAGGCATAGTTAACCCAAAAAAGAAATTCTGTCATTATTTAGCACTCTTGTATTCCAAGCTTGTATGACTTACTTTTTCAGTGTAAGACAAAAGATGATGTTTTGAAAAAGGCTGTTTTATTTTTTTTATTTTATTTTTTTTTTCAGTGGTGTCCAGCTGACTTTCAAAAAATCCTCTTTTATGTTCCAAAAAAGTCATAGAGATATGAAACAACATAAGACTGAATAAAGGGTTTGGCGTACCGTTAGGCCTCATCGAGATGAAGACTGATGATCTGTGAGACCTATTGGCCACTTGATTGAAGGCCAGGAGTGACATATCAGCTGTGGAAGGTGTGAGGTATGATGTCCAGACAGCAACTGTGATTCACTGGGATCCACTCAGACGGAGTGTGTGACTTCACACCCAACCGCACACATTCACTCCAAAACAGCCAACACACCCCTTCACCTCTGCTCTCATGACACCATTGTCAACAAACAACAGACAAAAACAGCTCATTGGGAACATTTATACATAGAACATACTGTATAAACATATTCTAAAAACACAGTAAGTGTACATGAAAATCAAATGAAAAGGCCTTTAGATGATGTATAGAAGTAAATACACTACAGTTCTAAAATTTGGGGTCGGAAAGATTTTTTTTAAGTTTTGGAAAGAAGTCTCTTATGCTCACCAAGGCTGCATTTATTTGATCAAAAACACAGTAAAACATTAATATTGTGAAATATTATTACAATTTAAAACAATTACAATTTAATTAGAATTTGTATTTGATTATATTTTAAATTCTAGTATGATGTTTGTTTTATACATTTTAGAATTAATGATTGAAATAGAATGATTGAAATTATGGTTGATGCAATAATTTTATTTTCTATTTTTATTTTATTTTTAATTTTTTTTATATGGAATTTATATAATGCATTAACTGATAATTATTTTTGTTATTTTTTGTTTTATCAATAATATTATATTTTAATATATTTTACAAATATATATTTTAAATAAATATAGTTGTTATATATTTGTGTGTGTGTGTGTGTGTAACAACTGGCTGGATGTACGTTATCCCTTATATTATATATGATATCTAATATGCTGATTTGGTGCTCAAGAAAACTTTCTTATTATCGATGTTGAAAACAGTTGTGCTGCTTAATATTTTGGTGTAAACAATAATGCATTTTTTCTGGATTCTTTGAATAGAAAGTTCAAAAGAACAGAATTTACATGAAATAGCAATCTTTTGTGACATTGTAACTATTATATATCGCTTTTGATCAATGTCATGCATCCTTCCTAAAAATAAAAAAAAAGAAGCAAGTTTCTTAAAAAAAAAAAACACCTTACTGACCACAAATGTTTCTCAAAAGCAGAAAAGTTTCTTGGAAACATCTCCTTTCTAGGAGTTATCTTTGTCAGTTGCATCAGTTAAGAAATTTACAGTCGTTGTAAATCTGTTTTGAACAACCTGACCTTGAGTTCTGAGCAAGATATAATGAAATAACTCCTTTCCGGAGATAGCAACTAGGTCTGCACCTCGGCTGACCCCAGATGAGCCTGAGTTAATGATGATCTGTGTTCCTGCCGCTCTCACACTGGGCCAATCAGCTGTAATATCCTCTTAGTGCCTGGAAAACATGGACCTGAGATCCATGAAGTTAGAGGAGAAGAACTGGATGTCATGACAGCAAAGTGAGAACAAAAAAGACATTTCACAGAACCAGCTTTCCTGCTTTAATTTGTTTGCTTATTTACCCTTAAACATCCACCATCTGTTGATGGGATGAGTTTGGGTGTGTGGGTAATCCTCACCTGAATGGTTTCATGCTGGACCTCTTTGTCCTTACATAACCTCAGGTGGAGACTGAGACTGCACCCATGTGCAATTATTGAAGTTTATTTTGGGTTTTGCATCTGACGTCTGAAGAGGCAGATATTACGTTGATACTTAGTTGATCATTAGTGGTGTTCTGTTCATCAGCATCGCTAGTTCTCATACTTAATCATAAGTATTACACATTATTGCATAAGTATGGAAAGGGGAAAGGGAAGTGGTGTGTGGCCAAGTATGGTGACCCATACTCAGAATTTGTCCTCTGCATTTAACCCATCCAAGTGCATGCACACAGTAGTGAACATACACCCGGAGCAGTGGGCAGCCAATGCCGCGGCGCCCGGGGAGCAGTTGGGGGTTCGGTGCCTTGCTCAAGGGTCTCACCTCAGTCGTGGTATTGAGAGTGGAGAGAGTGCTGGTTATTCACTCTCCCCACCTACAAGACCTGAGACTCAAATCCACGACCTTCGGGTTACAAGTCCAACTCTCTATCCATTTGGCCACGACTGCCCCTACCTTTCCCCTACCTAATAGTATGTGTGGTATAGTAATGAATAATACCTTAGATTGTTCAGTAAATGTGTGCTGTTCTAAGAGATTTGGCTCTCAACTGTCATCAGACTGGCCCGAAATATCATCTAGATCAAAAACTAAAATTAAATCATAAATATAAAATTTTGTTACCTACAATAAACATTAACTGAAATCAAATCAAATAAAAAAATATTAAACTTATTTTATTTCAGCTAGTTGCCAAGGCAGCATTTCTTATTTGCATTTAGTTATAACTAAAATTAAATAAACTAAAAAATAAATAAATAAACTAACTAAATAATACTTTAATGTGAAAAAAGAATTAGAAAAAGTCTAATGTGGAAAAACTAATAGTAAAATAGCGCTGCACACTGCACCACTAAATATAACCACCACTTCATAAAATGTAAAAATCTAGTTTAAAACAGATGTTATTTGATAATCTGTAGTTTTAGCTTGCTAACTGGCTGCCAAGGTCATAAGATTCTCAGAGTCTTCATAAATTCTTGTAATTAAAGAAAAGAAAATGACAGAACTTGAATATTAATGTCTAACAGCAGGATGCTTGTTAAGGCTTCATATTATGTTATTGTTGCTTCCCTCTTGGGTCTCACTCTGTCTCTCTCTCTCTGGTTTTCTCACTCTCTCTCTCGTTCCATTAAGGATAAAATACAGTAGAGACAGACCTTTATCTCTGTTTAAATGCTGCGGTGGTTCTCCGTGTTCTGTCTCCCTGTGACAGACGGCAGAGTTTGGGAACAAGAAAACTTTCATCAGAACATCACGCTCCATTAGAATGAGCTTATTAATATGTTCTTTTCTTCGTGTTCCCACTAAAACTTTGCACATCGCTAAAGAAGAACTTTATGGGATTGTTGTGACTGTTTGTCCAGAACAGAAAGAACTGTGCAAACATTTCCCTTTTTTCAGGGTGACTTTGGAAAATGTGTTGAGAGAACATTTAAGCTCCGAAAACTTTTTTGCATGTTGTCTATATAGAGACTGTTAGAGGCTCGACTCAACTGACTTCAACTGCGTTTGACATTACCATGCTGCTTACAACAACGTGATGCTTTAATAAAATAAATGAATACAATATTGTAAAAAAATGTAATCCTAAAATAATCTTTTTACTTTTATAGAAATCATTTCAATTTATTTTAAATGATTTTGCAAAAATTGGAATCATTTATTTTAAATTAAAATATTTTTTAAAAACAATGCTATCTAATTTTGACTGATATTTATGTTTGTATGTATTGATATTTTGAGTTCAAATTAAATATTATAATATAACAATATAATTAACATTTTATTTATAAAGAAATAATCATTTATTTTAATAAAATAATTTTTGTAATTGCCTTTTTCTTTCCCCTGCCTTTTAGATTTATTTTCAACTGGTCTTGCCGCAGTGCTTTATGGGATTGCTCATAAAATATGTATTTTTAATAACATTAGTATTAGTATTAGTATTATTCATTATCAGTTTTAAATTCCAAATTATTTTAGTTAATAAAATGCTGTTTTATTTTTATTGATATTTTAATGATACTTTTTCGGTGTGAAATGAAATATGATTCTTTTAAAATAAAATAATGAATTCATATTTTATATTTGTTTTCTAATTTATATTAATAAAACAATTGTTCATTATTTTTTTCTTGCCCTCCATCTTAGATTTATTTTTTTAACTGAACTCGCTGCATTGCATTATGGAATTGCAGTATTGCTTTACGATTTTTACAGAACAAGATAGTAGTCAGCATAATAATTTTTGTGTGTGTGTGTGTGCACTGATAGCACACCAGTGCTGTTACCTTTATATATATATATATATATATATATATATATATATATATATATATATATATATATATATATATATATATATAGCGCTTTTAACAATACAGATTGTGTCAAAGCAACTTTACAGCACCAAATAGGAAAATAGTGTGTCAATAATGTAAAATGACAAGATTAACACTCAATTTTCAGTTAAGGGCATTTCATTATTGAATACTGAATTCAATAATGAAATGCCCTTAACTGAATATGTCATCGTCCAGCTCAGTTCAGTTTAAATAGTATCTGTGCAATCAAGTCGACGATATCGCTGGAAATGAAGTGTCCCCAACTAAGCAAGCCAGAGGCGACAGCGGCAAGGAACCAAAACTCCATCGGTGCGGTGTTAAAGTGCCATCTCTGTAGGCAGCTCACTAGGTTTTGGACCAGAGCATTCAATCTTCCCTCAACCTAAGGACTAGTGTTGGAAATAATTGAGCAATTACAAATTGAACTTCTCCAGCGAAACATGCTGCTAACTAGAACACAGTAGCCCATGAATCAAGTCCTTTGTGAGATTAATTATCATTATCAACGCTTCTGTGCTCATGAATCTCTCTCCCACATTCACCGGCCCATTTCCCACATCCGTATGCAAACACCTCCCTCAATTTGAAGATCTTCAAGAAACCCAAGCCCCATTACTTCCCAAACCTTCTCCTGTCCATCACTGCTTCACATGGGTGTGAAACATTCCTCATCTCCATCTCTCATTCTACACCTCCTCCACCTCCATTTCAATAGATATCCAAAAAGTTGACAACAAAAATGTTGTCCTGGATTTACTTAGCAACAGATGCCTTGATTTGTAAAGATTGTGGAGAATTTCACTGACGGATGTTTTATTGACATTAACGTTTTATTGACATTAACGACATTATTGTTTTATTGACGGATGTTGTTAACATTATTTACAGAATGTTTTGTGCATCAAAAGACCACCTCACTCACACAGATCTCTTTTTCCACTTTGTTTTGAAAGGACTTTGCTGCATGTAGCTTCAGATATATCATTTGAGAAAATTGAATGTTATTTGCTTGTCTTCTAACCCTGTACTGTTTTCTTTCTGCCATGCAATGCATGATAAGAAAAGATGCCCGAGCTGCCTAAGGCACACCTGTGCAATAATCATGCTGTCTAATCAGTGTCTTGATATGCCACACCTGTGAGGTTGATGGATTATCTCGGCAAAGGAGAAGTGCTCACTAACACAGATTTAGACAGATTTGTGAACAATATTTGAGAGAAATAGGCCTTTTGTGTACATAGAAAAAGTCTTAGATCTTTGAGTTCAGCTCATGAAAAATGGGGGCAAAAACAAAAGTGTTGCATTTATAATTTTGTTCAGTGTAATTAATTGCATTAACTGTTTCCATCTATTCAAATTCTAACTGAAATTCTGCATCCTGTTACCTCAATTTAAATTAATTTGAATTTAGAATGCATTCTCAATTCAGTTTTAAATTGTGCACAAGCCTGTTAGAATCTTGCCTGCACGAGTCACAATTAAGATTCACTGTATGGAAAACAAATTTGGCCATTCTGTCGAATATGTTTTAATGTTTCCCAAATGAAAGAATATGATATAGGATTGAAACAACACAAGGGTTAGTTAACATTAGACAATTTGAATTTAAGGGTGAACTATACCTTTAAACATTATTCACAGTAAGTAGCTTGATGCTTTAAAAACCTCCTAGTTTTGCACCAGAAAACGTAGCGCACATACATGTGTTGTTGCAGCATTTTAAAAAAGTAGTAGAAGTGGAATTATGAACAGCATGACCTTTTCGCAGTGACATGACATTGCTCAATGACTCTGCTAATGCTCTTGCGAAAGTCCATGCTTTTTATACATAAAAAAAGCATATTGCAGATTGCAATATATATATATATATATATGTATATATATATATATACCCTTTCCAAGAATCACCTAAAGTCCTCTTACAGTTGCTGACACCAGCATGAGGCTGTGAAATACTTCATTATTCATTGAGCAGCGGGCCTGACACGCTGTGGCAGCATTTTGACAACAGTCACAGCTGTTAAGGGGGTTGGGATTTGAGCGGAGTTCATCTGGCTGCCAGTGGACATGTAATTTAATGGGAATAGAGCATGACAGTGGTCACCGTTACAGAGTGAAAATCCGGCAGGTGCGCATAACGCTAACGTCCCAGAGGAACCAAGGCAAGACGGAGGGCAGCTATGTTATCTCTCGCTGCATGTCGCGATGATTGCACTCTCCACTGGCGCCAAGCTGTTTCTGCATTACGCCCTCATGCATCCCGGGGCAAGTGGCTGCAGAATTTCATCGCTGTCACTTCGCATCCCCTTCCCGTGATGAGGCAGAGCAGGGTTTGCACCGTCTGCACTTGCAAATCAACTGGAAGCGTATAACAGGTCTTTTATGATTGGCCTGCAATGTTTGCAAACTATGCATATTGCATATTACAGATCCCAGAGAGCCTTAAGTTTATTTATATATATATATATATATATATATACACACTGAATGGCATTCAGAAAATATACTTATTTTGCAGCAGATATCACTGAATAAGAAGTCTTAATTATTTCACACCTACTTTTTATTACCTGTTTGTTTTTATTCAAGTTGTGAAATGGAAAAAAATGGAAAATCGCAAAATTATTTGTGATTAAAGTGATTAAAATGACATTTGCAGGAAACAAGATTTATGTAGACAAGAAACTCCCATGTTATAATTACTGATTTATATCTAGATTTATAAATGTTAGATGTTCAGGGGGTTAACATGATTATTTTTTTTATTTTTTCATTTTTAATAAAAATACATAAATATTGGGTAAAATCATCTATTTTTATTTTCATAATTTTTAAAAATAATTTTATACAAATGTATGATTTTATAATGAAATTTACTTACAATATTTCATTTTTTTTAAATGAAGTTATATTTAAAATATTTGTAAAACTAAATTTACAGATGCTTGATTTGTGTGTGTGTGTGTGTGTGTATCTAAACCCACATTGCTCACATATCATTTTGAAAGATATTCATTAAAAAAAAGAAAGAAAAAGATTAAATAGTAGAGAAAATGACCAGAAACTCCATACATAAAAGAAATGCTATAATTTCCAGTTTATGTATATCTAGTTTTATAAAAGTTAGATGCTCAGGGGGTTGTATATGGTGCATATATTGTAAATATTGTTTATTTTTATAAAAAAAAAAAGAAATATTTATAATATATAAATAATTAAAATATTGGTAAGAAAATCTATTTCATTTTTATGTATTTTATATAATATATTTTATTTATATTAAAATATTTGTAAAAATCTAATAAAGTATTAATTTACTAAATATTTATTTTTTGGGTCTGGTTCTGCAAGTGTCTCTATGGAGACACCATTGTTTCTTCCTGTCATTCTGCTTAAAGATGGGAAGCCCATATATGGAAAACAGGAAGTTGAGGGTGTGAAGCTGAAAAGCCACATTCAGCGTCATAAGTAGTTATCTTATTGTGTAAGAAAGCTGTTTTGCTGCTTTTGTGTTGTGAGATGATATATATTTGTGCTGCTTCGTTTCTGATAGCCTCAGTCACAATAATATAACAGTGTCTTTGTAGGATGGGGTTTTAGTAAAAGAGCTAATTGTGACTAATTTAGTGTGATAGAAGTTTCAAAATGACTACCATTTCAGGAGCAGTCATGAAGAATCAGCAGAAATGAACAACAGGCTCAGGAAAAAAAAAACTGCAGCTCTCCATTTCTGATTGCAGGTAGAAAAGCAGAGTAGACTGTTTTCAGTGTTTTTAGAATACAAGAATTGACAGTCTTTTTGACAAGAGAAATTGTAACGATTTTAGATTTTGAATCTTAACAGCACGATTGATTCTGTCTTACAGAATATTTGATCTTCTTTGTTAAACAGCTTCACAAACAGTTGGATGTTGAGGACCACCCTGAACCAACTCCAGAACAACTCATCATTTTGTGCATAAATCCTTCTATTTACCAGAATTATCAGAGCCAGTTTCCAAATCAAACTTTGCAGCAGGTAGTGGTTTTTCATTAGCCGATGCCAATGTCAATATCTAGAGAGCAGTTAACATCAATTAAAATGTTCTGTTTGACTACAAGAATGCATTTACATAGTAATGTTTGAAAATAATAATCTGATAATTAAATGGTTTGTGTGTGTACATTAAAACCCATGTCACTCACATAGATCTCACTTGACTTTGTGACTTTGTGTCATTAAAAAAAAAAAAAAAAAAAAAATATATATATATAGTATGTACACATATTGTTTATATATATATATATATAATAAGTTTATATGTATAATTTTCAAATAAATAATCTCAATATTTAGGAGTTACACAATATCCAACATAATACTCAATCAGTTGGCATTTTAAAATACCACATCCTCTTTGTTTTTATGTCCAGATTGTGCTATAGTATGGCTATATGGATTACGTTTAGGGTTTTAATGACGACGCACGTATAATTAGAGAAACGGTTCCAGAAAGTGTCCCTGGAGAGATCCTGGCACCTGAGCTCTCGTCAATACAACAGCCATACGCTCAGTCACACTCTATTTCCAGGAAACCACGTCAGGTGACTTTTGGTAGTCATGGCGTGTTTGTTTTGTTGCCAGTGTGTGTGATTGCATGTCTGATCTGTTTTATTTAACAAAGCCTGCACTGCTGCCTCACATGCAACCTGTCATCTGTGCACAATCATGTATGAGAGCGAGGTACTGACCTAAACACATGCTATAGAGTATATAATGTACATAAAACAACATATAATGGACCAGTCAGGTGGCAAATTTCATGCAAAGTTAATGCAATTAAGCACAGTTTGACACATAAAACCCATGAAAGAAGTGTGAATTTAATTTAGTAAAAACAATTTAAAAGTCAGTTTGCAATTAAAGTGTTTAAAATGACGTTTGCTTTTTTTACATATAGACAAGAAACTCCCAGGTTTATTAATAATTAATATATTTATCTAGATTTATATATATATATATATATATATATATACAGTGCCTTGCAGAAGTATTCAAACCCCTTCATTTTTTTTCCGTTTTATGTTGCAGCCTTACGTTAAACCGCTTTAAATTACTTTTTTTTCCACAACAATCTACACTCCACACACCATAATGACAAAGCAAATTACAGGTTTTTAACATCTTTGCAAATTTATTATACATAAAAAAAACAAATGATTCCATTGCATAAGTATTCATTATCTGGGACAGTTGAAATTTAGCTCAGGAGCATTCATATTGCATGTAGATGTTACTACACTTTGAGTGAAGTTAACCTGTGGCAAATTCAGTTGAATGAGTATGATTTGGAACAGCACACACATCTTAATAAAAGGTCTAACCGCTGAAAATGCATATCAGAGAAAAACCAAGTCCTAAGGTCAAAAGAACTGCCTATAGAGCTCAGAAACAGGTTTGTATCAAGCCACACATCTGGGGAAGAGTTCAGAAAAAAAATCTGCTGCATTGAAGGTTCACAGAATCATGTAGCCTTCATTATCCATAATGGAAGACGTTTGAAACAACTAGGACTCTTCCTAGAGCTGGCCTCCTGGCCAAACTGAGCAACTGATGGAGAAGGGCCTTGTCTAGACTGGTGACCAAGAAGCTGATGGTCACTCTAGTTGAGCTCCATGATCATATATGCAGATGGGAGAAACCTACAGAAGGACAAACATCACTGCAACACTCCACCAATCTGGGCTTTATGTCAGTGTGGCCAGACTCAATCTTCTCCTCAGTGAAGACACACAAAAACCCACTTGGAATTTGCAAAAAAGCACCTAAAGGACCCTCAGACTCTGAGAAACAAGATTCTCTGGTCTGATGAACCTCAATTCTAAGCATCATGTTTGAAGGAAACCAGCTCTGCTCATCACCTGCAGAGTACCATCCAAAAAGTAAAGTGTGGTGGTAGCAGCCTCATGCTGTGGGGCTGTTTTTCAGCGGCAGGGACTGAGGGACTCCTCAGAGTAGAAGACAAGCTCAATGCACCAAAATATAGAGATAGCCTTAATGAAAACCCAGTCCAGAGCATTCAGAACCTCAGACTGGGCAGAAGGCTCACCTTCCAACAGGACAATGACCCTAAGCACACAGCAAGAGTGGCTTATAGACAACTCTGTGAAATGTCTTGAGTGGCCCAGCTACAGCCTGGCCTTGAACCCAAACAAATATTTCTGGAGAAACCTGAAAATGTGCATCTGCCCCCATCCAACCCGACAGAGCTTGAGAGGTGAACAGGTGAGGTGAAGAATGGCAGATAATTGCCAAATGCTGATGAGCAAAGCTTGTCACATCAAACAAAAAAGACTTGAGGCTATAAAGGTGCTTCAGCTAAGTACTGAGTTAAGGGTTTGAATACTTATGCAACATATTTCAGATGTTTTATTTTTATAAATTTACAAAGTTGTGACAGTTCTATTTTTGCATTGCCATTATGGTGTATGGAGTGTAGGCTGATGTGGGAAAAAAAGTAATTTAATGCAGTTTAACAAAGCTGCAACAACAAAACGTGAAAAAAATGAAGGGGTTTGAATACTTCTGCAAGGCACTGTATATACAGGGTAAAATAATCCATTTTTAATTTAAAAAAATATTTTAAATATTTTAAGAATTAAATATTTTGTAAAATATTCTATTTTATTTTTGTACAATTTTTAAAAAATATTTTAATTGAAATATTGGGTAAAATGATCTATTTTAATTCTATGAAAATATTCCGTGTCAATTTATAGAGAGTTCGCTATAATAACAATATATGAAATACAGTATTTTAAAGTACTTTAACAACATGTTTTGATTTTTTTATATATAAATTTATGCATTTGGCAGATGCTTTTCTACAAAGTGACATTTTATCAGTTCTTGCATTTCCCGGGAATTGAACTCATGACCTTTACTGTTTGAGCTACAAGAATGCATTTATGTAATAATCTATAAAAAAATTATCTAATTACATGTTTTTGTGTGCATCAAAAAGGACTTAGCTAAAATAATAATAATAATTTAAAACTGAAAATGTTGGGTAAAACAATCAATATTCTTTTCAGTAAAATATTTAAAAAATGTATTTTATTATTTATTGTCTGATTCTATAAGTGTCACTTTAGGGGCTCTGCAATTTCTGCCTGTCAGTCATTTTGCTCAATCATGGGAAGCCCATATATGGGAAGAAGGAAGTTGACAAGCCACATTCAGGATAAGTAGTTGTTAGCTTGTTTTGTAAGAATACTATTTTATTATGGACCAATCAGGTGGACTCGTATGCAAATGTTGCATGGGTTTTGTCTGTCAAATTATGCTGGAATGCATTAACATGGATTTGCATGAAATTTTAATTTCTTGCAGATTTCTTCATCTATTACTGTGTGCCTAAGGTACTGCTATGGAAACGGCCACCACCAGGGTGCATTTTTTAGCGGCATGTGGTGTGTCCGAGCCACTTATTGTACTCGTATAGGTTGCACAAGCACTGACATGCATTATTCATCAGTGGCATGCTTTGATCTCAAAGGGTTGCAGATGGTATAGGGTCATAATCTGCCAACAAACTTGCCTGTATTTCACTTCAAGCTTTCATTGAGTCTCATGAGAGCTGAGGATGCTCAAAGTGGCTGGTATATGGCACGGCGGAGCTTATGCTTAATTTAACCCTGATTAGAGGTGCAGTGTGCCAGAACAGAGCTGAACAGAACTGGCGTGGGAGGAGGAGGATGTCTGTCAGATAGATCGGCCACTGAGTGCAACAGCCGGTCTTTTAAGGTGAGAAGACCGGTTGTTCTGTGCCTGTGCTTTCAAGACAGTTTTCCCTTACAGAGATTGACCGTGTGATTTGGTTAGAGGAAGTTGATTGTAGATCGATGCTGCTGGGTGCTTCGCCTCTGCGATTGTGTAACTGGGTTAATGAGGGCGTTTTAACACTAGGGTCATTTATCATCACGCTGCACATTTTCTGAAGACAATATGAGTGGCGCTTGCATGTGTAAAAATCATCGCCATGATTCAAGGTGGCTGCCAGGGCGTTTCTGTTTGGTTGTTGGGTTGATACCTGATTATTTAGGTTAGTAATAGCATAGTCCAGCTCAACAAGCCTCATGATTTGAAGTATCAGTGAGCACTAAAATAAATCAATCAATAAGCAGTCATTTATTTATTTAAATAATGAAAACTACAGTTGTCACATGATTCTTCAGAAAGCATATGCTGATTTGGTGTTCGAGAAACATTTCTTATTATTATCAATGTTGAAAACAGTTATGCTGCTTAATATTTTTGTGAAAACCGTGATACATTGTTTTTTCAGCAGTCTTTGATAAAAGAAAGTTTGAAAGGCCATAATTTGTTTGAAATTCAGTTTTTGTAGCATTGTAAAAGTCTTTTTGATGTTTAAAACATCTGTGCTGAATAAATATTAATTTCATAAAATTAAAATTAAAAATAAAATAAAATACCCGACTTTGGAATGGAAGTGAATATCATTCTACATACTGTATATATATATTGCAACACCTGTATACAAAAGCATGGAATGTCACTCATAACCTTCTCTCACATTTTAGGTCTCACATTCTGGACGTATACTGAACAAAGGTCCATTATAAATCAGTAATATGTTACATTACTGCAAAAGACACTATATATATTGAATATAAAAGATATAATGTCTAATGCATGTATGACCACAGTAGCTCTTGTTAACAGTAACACAGCTGATCTTTTGGGGCAAATACCACCGAGGGATTACATAACCCCTTCATGGAATAAATAATGTAATTCATTTTTATGTGATCATCATTTTTAAAAAGATTAAAGCAAAGATTAATGCAATCATGTAATATGACAGTATGGCCTTCAACTGAACCCAGAGGTTTGTCTGCATAATCTTCACCTTTGGCAGTGGAATATGGGATATTGTGAATACTTTACATTTTTATATCAAAAAGGAAATTTTAAGCCATGAATCTATATGTGCACAGAACGCCGTGTTCCTAACGAGATGCATAATATCGCAACAGTATGTAGAGTCTTTCTTGAGAACGTGCTGTGCAGAATAGCCAAATGCTGCCCATATGAGACCTTCGGACGGAGCTCAGGATGGCGGCTGGGACTCAGCAATGTCTGAATCAAGCGTTCGGCCATGCCAGCATTTTACTTCTCCTCTCTCTCTTTCTCTCTCTGTGCTCTGGTCAGAAAATCCTTCTCTCAGAGGAGCCTGAAGGTTTCTGCATGTGGTGTGATCACGTTGTGGTTTCTTGTGCCAGTATGCAGTATAGAGCTGAAAGGTCAGAATATGAAGAACATGAAGTGAGACCACAGGCGTCACAATGAGCTCAGTGTGATTGCTTTCATTTGGCAAGAGTTAAAGGGCACAAAATGAGGGGCGTCAATTAATTTGACACGCTTGGTGCTCTTAAAGGGGACTGTATGCGTTTGAAGGAATTTTAAAGGAATTGTTTTGAATCTGTGAGATTTGTTTTATCAGTGCCAAAGCAGGTGGCAGCTGCCAGGATCCACGTGAAGGGCCATATATGATTCATGTGGGCACAGCGTGAGTGTGTGTAGTGGGGGGTGGACTCTGTATGTAGATAATTGTGCATTGGGGGAGGGGCCAAGAGTAATGAGTTTCACTGATGAGATCTCACATGCATGCTGTATGTATGTGTATATATAACAATCACTAAATATGAAAAAATGAATTATATATTATGTGTGTCTATATGTATATATTGCTGTAATAAAATAAAAAGAGAATAATATTAATACAGTGTTTGTATATTTATATAATGTATAGATTTAGATTTTATAAAAGATTGTCTATATACAAACCCGATTCCAAAAAAGTTGGGACACTGTACAAATTGTGAATAAAAAAGGAATGCAATAATTTACAAATCTCATAAACTTATATTTTATTCACAATAGAATATAGATAACATATCAAAAGTTGAAAGTGAGACATTTTGAAATGTCATGCCAAATATTGGCTCATTTTGGATTTCATGAGAGCTACATATTCCAAAAAAGTTGGGACAGGTAGCAATAAGAGGCCGGAAAAGTTAAATGTACATATAAGGAACAGCTGGAGGACCAATTTGCAACTTAAGTCAATTGGCAACATGATTGGGTATAAAAAGAGCCTCTCAGAGTGGCAGTGTCTCTCAGAAGTCAAGATGAGAAGAGGATCACCAATTCCCCCCCAATGCTGCGGCGAAAAATAGTGGAGCAATATCAGAAAGGAGTTTCTCAGAGAAAATTTGCAAAGAGTTTGAAGTTATCATCATCTACAGTGCATAATATCATCCAAAGATTCAGAGAATCTGGAACAATCTCTGTGCGTAAGGGTCAAGGCCGGAAAACCATACTGGATGCCCATGATCTTCGGGCCTTAGGCAGGCACTGCATCACATACAGGAATGCTACTGTAATGGAAATCACAACATGGGCTCAGGAATACTTCCAGAAAACATTGTCAGTGAACACAATCCACCGTGCCATTCGCCGTTGTCGGCTAAAACTCTATAGCTCAAAAAAGAAGCCATATCTAAACATGATCCAGAAGCGCAGGTGTTTTCTCTGGGCCAAGGCTCATTTAAAATGGATTGTGGCAAAGTGGAAAACTGTTCTGTGGTCAGACGAATCAAATTTGAAGTTCTTTTGAAGCTTCAGGACAGCCATGTCATCCGGACTAAAGAGGACAGGACAACCCAGGGTTGTTCATCAGCTCAGTTCAGAAGCCTGCATCTCTGATGTTATGGGGTTGCATGAGTGCTTGTGGCATGGGCAGATTACACATCTGGAAAGGTACCATCAATGCTGAAAGGTATATCCAAGTTCTAGAACAACATATGCTCCCATCCAGACGTCGTCTCTTTCCAGGGAAAACCATGCATTTTCAAACATGACAATCCCAGACCACAAAATGCATCAATAACAACATCATGGCTGCGTAGAAGAAGGATCCGGGTACTGAAGCCATCCCCAGCCTGCAGTCCAGATCTTTCACCCATAGAAAACATTTGGCGCATCATAAAGAGGAAGATGCGACAAAGACCTAAGACAGTTGAGCAACTAGAAGCCTGTATTAGACAAGAATGGGACAACATTCCTATTCCTAAACTTGAGCAACTTGTCTCCTCAGTCCCCAGATGTTTGCAGACTGTTATAAAAAGAAGAGGGGATGCCACACAGTGGTAAACATGGCCTTGTCCCAAATTTTTGGGATGTGTTGATGCCATGAAATTTAAAATCAACTTATTTTTCCCTTAAAATGATACATTTTCTCAGTTTAAACATTTGATATGTCATCTATGTTGTATTCTGAATAAAATATTGAAATTTGAAACTTCCACATCATTGCATTCTGTTTTTATTCACAATTTGTACAGTGTCCCAACTTTTTTGGAATCGGGTTTGTGTATAAATAAATAAATACCTAAATAAAAAGCTTTTGTAACATTATACACCATACCATTCAAAAGCTTGGAGTCTGTATCATTTTTATTTATTTATTTTTTGGGGAAGGAAATTATAGAAATTAATACTTTTATTTAGCAAGGATGCTTTAAATTGATCAAAGCTGATGATAAAGACATTCATATTGTTACAAAAGATTTCCGTTTCAGATAAATGCTGTTCTTCTGAACTTTCTATTCATCAAAGAAACCTGAAAAAAATTCTACTGAGCTGTTTTCAACATAAACATTATATAAACATAATATAAATGTTTTTTGAACAGCAAATCAGAATATTAGAATGATTTCTGAAGGATGTGACTGGAGTAATGATGCTAAAAATTCAGCTTTGAAATCACAGGAATAAATGACGTTTTAAAATATATTCACATAGAAAACAGTAATTTTAAATAGTAAAAATATTTGAAAATTGTACTGTTTTTGCTGTACTTTGGATCAAATAAATGCAGGCTTGGTGAGCAGAAGAGACTTCTTTAAAAACATTAAAAATCTTACTGTTCAAAAACACAGACAGTGTGTAGAGAGAGAGAAAGATATTAGTATTATAAAAACTGTTATACATATGCATTTATTCATTATATATATATTTATATTTATAAAATAAATAAATTAGGTATAAGTAAAGAGGAAACTGGGAAACATTGGGAAGTAAGTCACAAATCTTGCATTTGTTTGCTCTGTTACGAGTATTCTTTACACTTGCTCTTTTAGGTTATTAGGTCTTTTGGTTTCGTAGTCATTATTTTTTGTTTGCTCATCTCTTAACAGGTCGCATCAATTCCAGGTTAAGTGATATTACACAACTAAATCATTTCATCAAACCATTCCCAGCTTAATCAGTACTCAGTGACCTCCTGAAAAAAAAGGAGTGTCTGCATCAGTGCAGGTTTGTGCACAGGAAATTGAGGTTAGCAGAAAATGGGTCACTGTAAGACTGTGCGTGGCCTACTGCCAGCGCCTGCGAATTGAAAGGAGATGCACAAAGAGAATTAGCTGTTTGAGAACAGGAGACAGCCGTGTTTTGTCTGATCTGTTTTGAGCTCTGACACTGTCAGCGTAAGGGTTAAAGTTATTGTAAGCAATACCCATTTGCTTGAGTGCTATTTTGGTTGGAACTCTAGAGAGGATAGGAGCGCATTAAATCCTGTGGTGTTGCTGTTACCTCAGAGGTAACTGAAGTTCAGATGCTCTTCGGCTTAGGAGAGTGACCTGCCATGATAAATTAGAGATGATGATTATAATGCATCAAACACATCGAAATAATGTTTTTTTAGTCTGTGAACATTAGTTAACTGCATGCACACAAATCAAAGTAGCTTGCTAGCATAGGCATTTGTGGTTTTTAGGATGTTCTGGTGGTTTCTAGGGTGTTTCTTAGGTGTTTTTGAAATATTTTTTATTGAAATTTTTGTTTTGTTTTTTACATTTAATAGATTTTACATTTTGATTTTTATTATTATTATTATTATTCAAATTGTTTATTTCATTATTTAATTCAATTAAAATGTTTTTTTTTATATTGGATATTCATATTTGTGACCCTGGACCACAAAACCAGTCTTAAGTCGCTGGGGTATATTTGTAGCAATAGCCAAAAATACACTGTATGGGTCAAAATTATAGATTTTTCTTTTATGCCAAAAATCATTAGGATATTAAGTAAAGATCATATTCCATGAAGATATTTTGTCAATTTCCTACTGTAAATATATCAAAACTTAATTTTTGATTAGTAATATGCATTGCTAAGAACTTCATTTGGACAACTTTAAAGGCGATTTTCTCAATATTTAGATTTTTTTGCACCCTCAGATTCCAGATTTTCAAATAGTTGTATCTTGGCCAAATATTGTCCTATCCTAACCAACCATACATCAATGGAAAGCTTATTTATCTCAGATGATGTATAAATCGCAATTTCAAAAAATTGACACTTCAGACACTTGGTTTTGTGGTCCAGGGTCACATTTTAAGATTTGAAGACTTTAAGAGAATGGAGGTGTGACAGCAATAAAACAGTAAAATCAATAAAAGATATTTGAGTGTCAAAAATAAGATGAAAGTGACATAAAATTCTTAGTCCCTATGTGTATTGCATTTGGCTATAAGATGGCATTTGGCTTCATTGATCTATTGTTTGTGCCTGAATGAAAATACGAAATTTGAGAGCTACGAATCAATGAATCATTGCCATAAATTTGGGCATTCACTTTCATTATACATTTTTGTTATTTAAAAAAGACAAAAAAGCGCCTATAAAGTGTTATAAAAGTATAAGACTCTTGTGTTATATTTCAGCCTTCTGATGTCATTTGATTGTTTTTGTGAGGAACAGACCCAAAATTGTATCTAAAAGTGTACTTAGAAGTGTATTTAGAGGTTGTTTTGGACTGTGGCCACAAGTGAGCTATATCACAAATGTAAGACACCACAGATATTTGCTCTGCAAGAGAGAATAAAGAATAATTACCTCAAAATTGTATTCAAAGTTTTTGATTGTGGTTACTAGTTAGCTTTATAATATAACCATTTCAGTGTGTAGGATACACAAAAATAGCAAGTAGCTTGCTTTCTAAGCCACTTAGAAAGCATTTAACACACCACAAATATTTGTTTTGCAAGAGACTACAAAGGAAGATTGCATTAAAATTGCATCAAGCTCCAAAGTCAACTGAATTAATGTTGTTTTGGACTGTGACCACTGCTTGCTGTGTATTCTAGGAATATTATCATCTGAAACACGCTGCAACTTGTATACCAAAGCGACTTGCACAATGCAGACCAGTAGTTTCAGTAGTAGCACACACACCTGAGTAGTTTCAGTTTTGCTAAAATAAAAAATAAATGCTTTATTTACCAGAATTTTACATTATTTCTTGATTTAATAGTAAGATGCATTTTTTCCCTCTCAAAAACGCAATTTTGACAGCGCAACTTTTTTTTTAAAACTGTAACTTTCTGTGTATTGTGCATAAAAATAGGCAGTAGCTTGCTGTCGTACTTGCTCAGCGCACCGCAAATATTTGTTTTGCCAGAAACAATGAAGTCTAGAATGAAAGTCATTTGAGTTATTTTCTCTCCTGCCAGATTTCACCACCCTCGACGTCAGTGGCGCCTATGCCTGTGATGTCAGACGGTCTGAGGCTGTCAGAAGTGTTAGCCGGGTGCCTGATGTCTCAGCCCTCCCCTATTTACAGATCCGGCAAATCCAGGCACCCAAACAACCCCATCCACCACCATTCATCCTCTAAATACTGATAAAAACAACTGTCTGACCACAGACGCAGCGGAATGTGCTTCGCAGCATTTCACAAAGGCAGACGGTCTCTCAGACAGCTGCCAATTCTCCCACAAATGTGCGAGTCTGGGGTTCACGGGAGGTAGAGGCTCGCAAGAAAGCCTGTGTAGACGCCGCTACCTTCATGGCCGGGCTTTCTGTTGCTCCGGGCCCGGATCCAAAGCTCTGGATGAGCTTAAACTTGCCGTCTTTTTCCCAATCTGCACGGACAAGTCCTCCCTACCGCCGCATGTTTTTAATTACAGTGTGCATTTGGTCGAGTGTTGCCAACAGGGCGAGACGGAGAGCGTAATATGTAATGCGCAAAGGTTTAGCGTCTGGGTCGGGATTGAAGCCTTTTACGAAAGCGAACATCTACGACCTGTTTGCATGCAAAACGCTTGAGGTCTCTCGCCTACACACAACAAATCTCTGCATTTGTGAAAGTGGTATATGGCTGTCTAAGACTCTGTCTGGCTGTGGCCTTTCTGTCCTACATTCATCATGTGTCTCATCACTGTTTTTCTTCTTTTTCCTCCCCGCCTGGCAGAACGCGTGAGCGTGTCACGAAGAGCAGACGCAGTCCTAAACCACCAGACAGTGTCTCACTCCTGCGCTGAATCACAGGCGAGTTGTGAAAGGGGAGCAGCTGGGTATCTGCGTGTGGCAGGCAGAGGCCGTACAGCTCATGCCGTTCCTTCTGTCTGCCACAGAGTCAGTCGCTGGGGAGGGAATCTCTGAGAGTCCATTTGGCTGAGCTCCGCCACCTGCACATACCTTCTCCATAATGTAACCGCCTGAAGGCCCAAACCTCAGACTCTGTATTTTCTAATCAAGCATCCCAGCCAGATCCTTTCAACGTTTCCGTCCACCTGCATCCAAATTAGGTGGGACGTTTTTCCAGCTGTCAGGCACAAAAATATTTATTTAAATCTGGGGTTTTCAAAGCGATGCCAAGGAAGCCCAAATATGAAATATGTTATCTTAATAATGTGATATTATTAAGTCAACATGCTGTTTCCTAAATTAAATAAATAGCTTTTATACTGTTACTGTACCAAAGCAAATGATTCAAATATATCTGGAAAATATGTACTTTGTATTAATCTGACAGTGTATTTTTCTATCTTTTATTAATGTTACATGTATAAACCAGAAAAAAACTTTCAATTCAGATTTATTCGAATAGCGCTTTTCATAGTAAATATGATTCTAAAGCATTTTGTAAAAAAAAATTAAATAAATAAAATTAAAAATTAAAAACTACTGAAAAATTGTCCTTATGACAGTTTTCAAAATAATGGTGAACCTACGAATTTGATATTCTAACAGTTATTTGTGAAACAACGTATTATTATCAATTAGGGCTGGTAAGCGATTACAATTTTTAATCTAATTAATTACATGATGTGGCGATTAATTAATCGCAAATTAATCGCACATCAAATTTGGCTGAGAAATCACTCCCAAAAGATAATTTAAAGTAATTATTGTGTAATGCATCAAACAGATATTACAGAAAGTAGCTTCAGCAAGAAATATTTTGTTTGATTCAAAATAAAATTTATTACATGTACTCTTTTGGACCATGAGGGTGAGTAAATGATAACAAAAGTTTTATTTTTGGGTGGGTGAACTATACCTTTAATAATTGTTATTTTTATTATGGAAATATGAAATTATTTCTTTAATGAAATTATACTCTAAATAATAAACTAAAACTGCCAGTAGGTGGTGGTAAAAGTCTTAATGAAGTCATCGAGACATTTATTCATTCATTTGATTCGTTGAAATGACTGATTCATTCAGGAATGAAGTAAATGGTTCTCTTTATGAATGGTCCATTGAATCATTAGGCTTGTTCGACTTGAATCGGATCATCATCACCATCAGATCAGTGTGTGACATCAAAGTATCGCGAGAGCTATAGAGAGCAGACTGCTCTGTTTGAATCGCTCTCGTGGGACTTTGACGTTACACACCGATCGGTCTGTGCAGCGCAGCTTCAAATTCAACGAGCCCAATGGTGCACCCAATTCGTTCAAAACGTGGATTAAGAAATGAGATTTCACTGTGTTGCTCAGAGACGAACAGTTCTGCTTTGTCTTTACATTTTTTTAGCATACCAGGGAGACTAGGAGCATGAAATTGTCCAGCTATGACTTCCTGTTCCAAAGGATTATAAATATAAAGAAAACTAAGGCCAAATTCCCTTAATCATCCATCACAAGGAGTAAAACCAAACAATAAAGTTCTGATGTACAGAACAAGATTGTTGAGCTTCACAAAATAGAAAGTTGCTGTAAGACAAATGCTAAAGCATTGAAAATCCACATTTCCACCATCAGGGCAATAATTAAGAGGTTCCAATCAACTAAAGATGTCACACATCTGCCTGGAAGAGGACGTGTGTCTATATCGTCCTAATGCACGGTGAGGAGGAGAGTTAGAGTGGCCAAAGGCTCTCCAAGGATCACAGCTGGAGACCTGCAGAGATTAGTTGAGTCTTGGAGTCAGAAAGCCTAAAAATATATATATTTTAAACAGCCCCTACATCACCACATATGTTCAGGAGGGTTTCAAGTAGGGATGTGCCCGAATCCGAATACCATGTTCGGAAAGGAAATGACGTGTACGACGGAACCCCTAAAGTGAATAAATACGAGATGGGAGGAAAAAAATATATTTCAATGCTTTCTCGCAATTATATTGTTGGGTAATTATACTGTATTTAAATTGCGGCCATGAGGGACCTGCTATTAATATGCAGGGCTCTGAAACCGCTTTTGAACGCGCGCTGGCTTGTTACTTTCACTTTCGAGATTCGCGATCACACTTACTCTGTGCATACTACTGAGCGGCAGTATTGCTGGTGCTCAGGATCTGCAAATCGTTCGCTATCGTCCTATCAGTCATCTCTCTTTACTCTGTTTATGTGGTAAGTGACATTTTATGTACTGTAATGTAACAGGCAACTGCTAGCAAACGGCTAACCATGTCCCTTTAGCGTCTCCGTAGAACGCGTTGTTTGTTTTCCTTTCCTTTCCGAATACGTATTCACTATTCAGGCACATCCCTAGTTTCAAGAAAAATTCTCCTCGCTCATCCAAAAACAAAATCCAGTATATTCAGCTGTCAGACACGACTGGAACTTCAAATGACACTGGCTTCTATGGTCAGATGAAACTAAAAAAAGAGCTTTTTGGCAGCAAACCCACCAGATGAGTTTAGTACAAACAGGGATAAAAAAGTACCCCATGCCCACAGTTAAATATACTGCTGGATCTTTAATGTTGTTGGCCTGTTTTTCTGCCGGCAGTCCTGGACATCTTGTTCAGATGCATGGCATCATGGATTCTCTCAAAAATCAACAGATAAAAAATCTAAAGCTGACTGCCTCTGTTAGAAATCTTATAATGGGCCGTGGTTGGATCTTCCATCAGGACAATAATCCAAAACAAACATCAAAATCAACACAAAAATTAGTCACTGAGCACAAAATGAAGCTTTTGCCATGGCTGTCCAAGTCCTCTGACCTGAACCCTATAGAAAATGAGTGAGGTGAACTAAAGAGGAGAAGCACCAACATGGAGCTGTGAATCTGAAGGATCTGGAGAGATTCTGCATGAAGGAATGGTCTCTGATTACTTATCAGGTGTTCTCCAAACTCTTCAGGCATTACAGGAGAGAACTCAGGGCTGCTATCTTGGGAAAAGGACGTTGGGTGCCAGTAATTGTGGCCAATATGAACTGGAGAAAGCATTTATTTGACAATGAGATTTTCCCCCCACTTTCAATTGTTTTACTTCAATGTTAGGTTAGAATTTTGTGAATTTTTTTGAATGAAAGATAAAAAGGATAAACAATGCAGATTTATTTTCACAGCTACCTTTGCTCGTATTTACCAAGGGTGCCAATATTAGTGGAGGGCACTGTATACAATGAACTGAATTAATCCAGATATTACTCAATAATTCCTAATATAATTCCCTCAGTGTTATTGCTTTTCTCTCTATGATTGACAGTGGCAGTACAGATCACAAATAGGAACACTTGAAAGCGTGTTAATTAATATAATTTTAAATATATTTCAAAATATACGAAAAAAGCCCAAAAAATGTATTTGCCAAAATATATTTTCTACCAATATAGTTTTTGTAGTCTTTTTTTATATATATATTTTTGAAAATATATTTTGAAATATATTTTGGTATATGAAGGTTGAAACTAAATATATTTTCAATTTCAAAAATACATTTAATTGAGCTTCGCTGTTTAGAACATTTATTTAGCATATATTTAATATATATTTTTATAAGGATGCATCAAAAGAACCGGCTCAAAAGAGCTATTGGTTTGAAAATCAGACAGGTATAGCATTATTTATTTAATTTTTGTGCATCTTGTGAGGAAACTCAATAGAAATAACTGTTCTCTTGCCATTATTTTGTAGTACACAGTGTTTTTTAAAAATATTTTTTTAGTTAAAGCTGCAATCTAACTTTTTTTGGTTAAGAATTATCCAAAGTCAATTATTAAGCAAGTACATAACCAACCAATCTCCTTACCTTAGCCCGATTCACAACGGCTTGTTGTAATAGTGTTCTGTAATTTGAGTGGTTCGGGGCGGTTTCCGAGTTTGCCTCCAAGGAGTCCTGGCTACTAGGCTGTGTCGCGTGTGTGGATGCTGCAGGCGGAGGACCATTTGTAGCTGCTCCTTACAGCTTCTGGAATATTTAAACTTGTCATTTTAGAACAACTTCTAAGGAACATTAAATTGCTTTTTGAGGTTAATAAAAAAAATTTCTTTCAACGACATTCGATAATTCCAGAGATTAGACTGTACAGAAACCACTCAAAAATAACTATATATATATATATATATATATATATATATATATATAGACAATTATTAGAAGAGTTTGCTATGAGAGAATAATATTTTTTTTCAGAAATACATAGACAGGCTGTGTGCATAGAGTTCATTTGACCTAATATGCACTCTAATATATACAATTCCCATTTGCTTTCACTTGTTACTGCTAGTATTTCATTTCTTCAAATGCAACATGAGGTTTGAGGTGGACGTTGAGAATGTGGCGCGTGGTTTGCTCCAGCCCATTAGAGCGCTGGGGGCTCTTTCCTCCTCTAAGAGCACTACAAATCTGGCATCAAAACTCTCAAAGCTCTGGAGGGAAGGATAGATATCTAAGCTTTTGAAGGATGAGTGAGTGATAGAGGGAAAACCACATCACGGCACTTAATTCATCCCCTGCACAGATATAGAGCGAGAGCCGTTTCCGGAATGGACTTGCAGAGTGGTGGTATTCTGGGAAGTCAGCAGTCCGTCTGTTAATGCGGCCTGGCTGCTTGCCCTGAGCACATTCCAGGCGTTTGCCAATAAAATCGCAGGAGTCTGCAGTTCGTTTGCATTCACCTTAGCTCCAGGTCAGGCTGCTTTTACAAGCTCATCAATAACATTTACCTCAGCTTCTCTCTTGTGATTTAAGGTGCTTAGGAATGATTCCGAATGTGATATGATAAATATTGGCCCTTGAGTGTAATGATGCACTGATCAGGAATACAGGAAATCAGATGCTGAGTAACTTTCTTCACTCTGTCATGTTTCAATGGACACACTTAAAAATAAAGGTTCTTTATTGGCTTTGATGGTGCCATAAAGAACCTTTAACATCCATGGAACCTTTTCAAAGCACTTTTCAAAAGGTT
Source organism: Tor tambroides (assembly GCA_021397915.2). Taxonomy (NCBI): domain Eukaryota; kingdom Metazoa; phylum Chordata; class Actinopteri; order Cypriniformes; family Cyprinidae; genus Tor; species Tor tambroides. The sequence goes on from JAFVLL020026672.1 coordinate 61,336, forward strand.
CTTTAAAGTGAAAAAGGTTCTTCTGATTATAAATTAGAAGAAAAAAAATGATTCTTTTAAGAGCTGTTCACTAAAAGGTTCTTTGGGGACCAAAAATGTTTTTTCTATGGTATTGCTGGAACCTAAGAGTGTAAAGGCCCCAATAGACTTCAAATGAAATCGAAAAAAAACAAACTGAACAACTACATATATAGGTTCTCTCGAGTAGCCAGACCTTCAAAATGACAGTAGAAAGTCTGGACTTCATTGCAGCTTTCATTGCCCAAGGACCGCCCAAGAGGCTGTCTGACCAACATGTAGTTCATTTTGTTCAGCATCATGTTTAGGGGCATTAAAATGTAAAGTCCCTACAATAACAGACCAGAGTTCAACCAATAAATCATTCAAGATAGTTGTCGTCACATACTTTTGAAAATCCAGCATTTAGTTGATCCTGATAAGCAACCATTGTCACAGTTGTAGACAAGGTGGCTTTCTTCTTCCATGAGGGGGTTTAGCGTCACGACAGCAACACAATTTTTCAGGTGGACCGTTAAAGAATGTGACACACATTTTTCAGAATTAGCTTTGACGTGCAAATCTTCTCTGGTTAATTTCTTCTGTTCAGTCTGTTGATGTCAGGTGAGAGTAAAAACATGAACTCATTGGAGAGCTGATTTATAGTAGAAATTGAAGTTGTGATTCTAATTGGAATTGACATTGCTTTTTCATGACTGAAATGCTGTTTGTTTCAAAGCAATATGCTGTATAAAGTTCTATATAAATAAATGGCACATGACTTCTAGGTGCAGTAACCGATTTCTGAGAAATGCTGTTGATGGTGGATCAGACGGAGCACCAAAACACACTTCTAGCCAATCACCAGTAAGGAGTGTGTCCACTCATGAATTTGGGGGCGGAGCTATCAAGAGTGTGATCCTTTTGGGTAGGGGCGTGTTTGATTTGGTGATTTCAAATATGATCAGCGTTTGTCAGGAATCACTTAATCAACATCGATATGATTAGATGCTTTCTTAGCTGCTATCTTCTCACCCCTGTCTGCTGTCTCTTGAATGTTGTCAGGGATTCTGCATTCCAGATGGGGTTTTGAAGAGTGAGATGGCCTGGAAAGTGATATTGTGCCTCTCTGTGATGGTACTATGAGACGCTGCTCACTTACCAACTGCAGGCTTCTGGAGGGGATGTAGACTCGTGAGAGTGAGTGAAAGTAGAAGGAACCCGTATGCAAGCCTTGAACTTGATGTGAGCTGCAACGGGTAGCCAGTGCAGAGAGATAAACAGAGGTGGGATGTGGGCTTTTCGAAGACCAGTCATGCTTTTCTATTGTTTTTCTATGTAAAGATGGATAAGTTTGACACTGCGCTTGCGTCTTGTGTCTTTTGGAGCATCTCACATATGACAAAGGGCCTGTTTACACCTGGTCATTTCATGCGTTTTCTCTGATCGGATAGCTGATTTGTTAAAACGGTTCCATTTACATTTGGCCACATATATGGGTCGCCGCAAAACGGATATCTGATCTTTAATTACCGCGCTATATGCAAATTTAACTGAGTTCACGACAACGAAAGCAACAGTTATGCACTGCATTTTATTCATCATCAGCTAATAGAGAGTGCGGCATCAGCACTGGAAAGATAAGTTAATCATACTACTTTTATTGAAGATGATTATGTGTTGAACTTATTTTCAGTTTCATTTGCAGTAGTTTGTGTGTCGGCTTGCTGAAGAGATATAGCAACCAGATCTCATGGCAATTCATACATATTTTACGACCTCACTCGTACGAATTCGTACAATTTTTGCTAAATTGTACGTATTTTATGAGTTCCCCAATTCGTATGACTTTGTATGATTACCTACCCCTAACCCCGCTCCTAAACCTACCCATCACTGGGGTCTAGACAAATTGTACAAAATTGTACGAGTGAGGTCGTACGAATTAGCCACCTCGTAAAATAAGTACGAATTGGTCTTGAGTGTTGGATATAGCTACTCATCTGCGATAACGCGTGTTGCAGTAGCGCTGTCATATCTGACTATAACACGTCATATAGACTATAACATGCTCTCACACATTTATTATTTTAATATTTTGGGAGGAGCAAAATTCACATATGTGGTTTCAACAACCAGATGTATTTACACTTGTCCAGTTTTGTCTGGAATGCATCCCAGACCAACTCCTGAAGTGATTTGAGCGATCGGATTTAAATCCATCTTGAAAGCGTTTCGGAGGGCATTTTCACCTGGTCTTTTCACAATCGGATAGCTATCCAATCAGAGAAAACGCATGAAGTGATCAGGTGTAAACAGGCCCAAAATAGCACTGTAAAATCGTACCACTCAAGTAAAAAAAAAAAGTTTGATTCTTAAAAAAAACACATCTGAAGACCTTTTTTCCCCCATTCCACTGCCCGCGTCTCTCATTTTTCAAAGCAAGGATCCATTCTGTGTGGCCCCTAACAGTATACCACAGCTCAATTATTTCAAACTTCTTTTGACTTCTAAGGGGCCATTTACACAGAAAGTGTTTTTGCTTTCAAAAACAAGAGACAAGAGCAGTAGAATGGGTGGGGAAACGCATTTTTTAAAAGTCTTGCATGCCACATTTTTAAAACATTGCCTCATGCACGACATGCTGCAAGAGACGCCAGCTTAACGGTCAGACACGGCCGTCTAGTGCATTTACATAGAAAAACAATGGAAAAGTAGCACAATGGAATAGAAAAAACACATTATGTGTGAACGGCCCCTTAACGAATTTCTTTTTCATTCTTCGCTGTAAGTCTATCAGGTCTTTAAATGCCACACAGATTCATCCGTGTCTCCTCAGTAAACAGGTTGTTTGTCTTGTCGACTATTTGACACGCATACTATCAAAAAAAGCTGCTAATGGCTCAACCTGAAACTCGCTGTTGCTGGTGTTTTTGTTTTGAAAGTGTTTGCAGTTATGAAATGTGTGGTGAGCTGCTCTTCGATGTGTGAGAAACAGGATGAGGTTGGGTGCTGCCGTGTGGTTTGGGCTGACATGATAACCCCAAGCTGAGGACATGCCTTCTGAGAACCTCTCTGCTGATGATTCGACCTCTTTCCTTGCGGTGATGGAAATGTTGATATATCAGTAATGCATTTTAGAGATGGAGAAAGCGAGAGAAAGTGTGTGTGTGTGTGTGTGTGAGAGAGAGAGAGAGAGAGAGAGAGAGAGGCTCTTAAATACCCATTGGATGCACAGCATGGATCTTTCCAAAGAGCACTTTGGCAGCAAAAGATCAAGCCAGAATCCCAGTGAAGAGACCACAGGGAAGCCAATAAGAAGCTATTTCAGGTGACTCGAAAGCTTGATGCTACTTGGCCCACTTCCTGACCCTCCATATGAAACCCAGCATTGAAAGTGCTGATTGAAACTGCTACTTATACAAATCCTCTGTATTTCAGGTGTGCAGCCCCACTGGGAAACGGGATACAGTAAATGCAAATAACACAATTCTACCGGTCTTATAATCATGCATATTTTAGATTGAAAAATAAACAGACGTATCTATTTTTAGCACGTGGGAAAACCCTTCCCATAATGTTGTTGATGAAAAAGACTGAGTCACATCGTTTTGTGAATGTGAGTGTGTGGAATTTTCTTCAAATTCATCAGTTGCTTGGTGGCAGATGTAACATGAACAGGTTGTGTGACGTACTCATTCTTGAAAAGCATGAAAAAATACTCGCTACTGTGTGAGTATGCATCGTTTTACACAATGAAAAATCAAGGGGATAAAATTTAACTTTTAAATGCAGGTTTACTTCCAGTAAGGATAAATGTTACTTTTACTGACCACCATTTGTTTTGTGTAGAGAACAATTTGGCTTAACATATATAAATGATAATAATGATGATGATAACTAAATAAATACATTTAGGTGTATGATTTTAAGGACCTTAGGACATTATTTTAATGTTTTTTTTATTTATTATTTTGGTAGTGGTTTAGTTCATCGAATGTAAAAACCACAGCAGAAGGAAATGTCTGAAGTCATTTGTAGACACAATGACCACATTTACACTGTCACCCAATTGTTTTTCTTTACAGACTTGTGGCATAGATTGGATCTTGTTGCATGTGTGGAAACAGCAAACACACTCATGATATGTGATTTTACACCACTGCTTGGGACTGCTTCCATATGTCAGTCTAAATCAGGTGCATCTGATATCTGGCCATCAGTGCACACATGCCACCATTGGCAAGTGAACAATAAGAGCTACAGTAGTGATTGATATTTGTATATAGTACTATTCAAGTTTAGGTTCAGTAATTTTTTTTTAATTTATTTTATATTTTATTTTATTTTATTTGTGACCCTGGAGCACAAAACCAGTCATAAGGGTACATTTTTTGAAATTGAGATTTATACATCTTCCGAAAGCTGAATAAATAAGCTTTCCATTGATGTATGGTTTGTTAGGATAGGAGAATATTTGGCTGAGATACAACTATTTGAAAATCTGGAATCTGAGGGTGCAAAAAAATCAAAATATAAAAAAATGTCCTTTAAAGTTGTCCAAATGAAGTCCATAGCAATGCATGTTACTAATCAAAAATTAAGTTTTGATATATTTACGGTAGGAAATTTACAAAATATCTTCATGGAACATGAT